>CAEGAF010028677.1:0-29878 GCA_903067075.1 Micropoecilia bifurca | reverse complement strand
AAAAAAAAAAAAAAAAAAAAAAAAAATATATATATATATATATATATATATATATATACACAGAATCACGACCAGGGTGTCTGGAGTCATTCTAACAGGAGGGAGAGAGTGAGGAGACTGACTCTCATGACTTTGAACAGAACGTCTTCCCTTCAGAGCTGGCCTGCAATCAGCCTGATGCTCCTGATGCTAATTACCACAGGGGATGATTGAGAGCCGCGTTTACCGAGACGGGCAAACTGTAATTACAAGGCAAAGTTCTTGTGCGGCGGCTCCTCTCTATTTGAGTCAAACGAGGGGATATGTTGATCAACCAGCAGCGGGTGGGGGCGGGGGGACGGGGTGGTGGTGGTGGTGGTTTGGAGTGTCGGGGCTCATCTCATGGATCCTGGCTGTCTGGTTTGCTAGACTGACAATTTCACAACAGTGCTTGATTGCTCTGCCGCAGAGAAGTCGGGTTTTCTTGCACCTGCACTCTCAGCCAAGAAAATCTTGTTCCGAGGCACAAATGTGGCGGGGATCTGCCAACGTTAATTGGGGATTGGGAGATGGAGGAGCGGCGACGGCGCCAAATAGGCAGAGGCTGAAGGATTTTCCAAGATTTCCACTAAAAAGTGGTTATTTGTGTATGTGCTTTTTGCCAAGGCCGTTCTGCGAACTCACGGCTGCCCATGCAGTCACAAGAAAAAAGAAAAGAAAAGTGATTCCCTTCAAGGCGGCATTGTTGGTTCATCTCCTTGAGGGTTAATAACATCAACTCCTGCCTCTTGGTTTTTGGAGCGTTTCACACATGAATCGCCTAGCAACTGTGTGCACGGAGGGTGTCGTCGGGGTAACACTTACAGGGTTACGCCATCCGTGTGGCAGCATTATGGTATTTAATTACTGGCAAAAGCCGAGCACGTGGAAACAGATGCTCCTGCATGTATTACGAGTGCACAGAACCGTGTCTGCAAGCGCAGAACGTCTGCTGTACAAAGACAAACACAAAGCAGCAGCAAGCTGAGGGAGACGGGTCCAAGTTCCCGCTCAGCGCCTCTCCTCGTGTCCGTCGCGGTTTCGCCAAGGCCTGATGGTCAGGTTGACATTTGGGACAATGGCTGCCGTCTCCATAACCCACGTGTCCAGCAGGTTCAGAAGATAGGTGTCTCTGCAGAAATCAGACTGATTTGAGTCGAGCCGATCCGAGCGAACGGCGACGCACTTTCGTGAGATTTGCCTCGGTTTTGCACCATGGACACGGAAGCGACACAAAAACCGGCGAGCAGGTGGCAGACGAGTGATTGCTGCTCTAATTCCACCTCAGCACATTGATTGGCCATGTGAACTCCAGACTTTAGTGCAAAATTTATTGTTCTGTTTACTTGTTTTAGTAATTCGAAATCCATTCTATGTAGTTATGGATGTCTTCCATCTTTTTCCATATTTTTAGGGTTTTTGGGTACTTTTTGTCATTGTCACACATGTACTCCACCACTACAAAGCCACATTTCATTTAACTTTCTTTTCATTTGTATTTTGAAGTATCGCATCAGAAATGGTTGATGTAAACAGCAAAATTTGAGAGAACTTGGCAAAAGTACTTGCCCAGACGGTTCTTCGCTTTTCTTAAAAATAGCTAATGCGCTAAAGGACAGACAGAAGCACAGTTGCTAAATAAGTCAAGGTAGATAAAAGTAGCAAGCTTTTACCTAGCATGACCAGCACTTTCCACTGTTTCAGTTCATTATAACAGTATCTCTTTCTAAACGTATACGGACAGCACAGAACTTCACAAACAGTCGACAAGACCGAAGAGCTGCAACTGGTTCGATAGTAACACAATCCTGAAAACATCGCTCCGTTTCTCTGAGATGTGTGCTCCATGCTAGTTAGCAGCCTCTCCTTCCTGTCTATCGCAGCCATGCGCAGCGTCAACGTCTGACGAAGTTACGCTTTTGCCTCGTTGATTTGCTCCAAATCAAAAACAAATCAAATCAAACGCGTCTAATTTGCATTCTATTCTCATTTTCTGCAACCGTTTGAACGTTCACTCAAACTTTCTCTTCACAATCAGACGGTAATGTGGCCGTTATGCGTCGCCTGCCTTGCTGCAGATTGAGACGCTGAATCTAGCAGCTAGTCGAGTAGAGGCAAAGATCAAAGCCGTCAGCCGCCCTAAAACAACTCCAGAACCTTGAAAAACGATAAAGGAGTAGCAGATGTTAAACCTTTGGTAGAAAACGGAAGCAAAGAAAAATCAGTAACAAAGCACTCATTAAATTTCTAACTTTTTGTTTTTTTTGGCTTTGCCTTACTTTTATTTCAGAGATTCTCTTACAGCATATTCTTTATTTGATGTGTTTTCTGAGTGGGTTTCACAAACAAGGATCACTCATGAGATGAGGTGACACCAGAGGAGCGTCTGATCCCACATAGACACACAGAGGCTTCTGGGTAAAGCCCTGCAAACACATTCAGCATTCTCCTCTCAGCTGGTTCCGGGCCTTAAGGCAGTGCTTCTGAACCCGGGCCCCCCCGGGGGCCCCGCGCTCCTTTATGTTTCGGAGCTTTTTCCTGTTACGGCATAACTGATGCAAATGATTGCGCAACCCCATCAGCACGCTGCCGGATGCTTTCAGAAGCACGCAAAAATAAATAAATAAAAAATAAATTCTCCATTCGTTTAAGTCGGGTATGTGGTGGAGGTGAAACACCCAGTACATGCAGGACAGTCGGCCCTGAGCAGCAGAGTTAACTTGGGGAAACACTGAAATAGAGCCTTTAAATACCCCCTGCATATTATGGGCTGCAGCAATTTGTAGTAGTTTGCTCAGCAAAACTGGAGATACATCTGAACAGATTCCGAGATGTTTGGTTTATATGTAAAATATTTGAAATAAATTGTAATAAAACACAAATATTGATCTCTTGTGGCCTTAATTCACAGCAATGAGTCAGGAAAGGTCAAGGGAAGGACAGGGGGAGATGTACAGGAAAAGGTCCTGAGACTTGGAACCGTAGACAGTCATGTTGAGAACCAAAAGCCTCTTTGTGTGATCAGGTGCTCACACCACCCACAAAACTGCGTTTCTTTCCAACCATATGTGGATGAAATTGACAAGCCTCACAGGAACAACAGCTTTTAGAAAAGTTTGTAAAAAAGCCATAGAAGGTCCTGAATTTAGCTTGCATGGACCAGTCAAAGGATAAATATACTGTACATTGGAAAGATGCTTTCCAAACGTTCTGCCACAATTGTTATTGTCCGTTTCACATTTGTGTTGAGCTAAAAAAATTTTTTTAAATGTTTGAATCACGTTTCAAGTTTAAAAATAATGAAACACCATCTTAACTACAGACATTTGCCATAAATAAAGTGGATCTAGTTTTAGCTGACTAAGAACACACACACATACAATAAGAGAGCATATGGAAACATGTAGCTGTGATCTATAATAAGGTTGGCTTGTACCAGGAATCACACCCTCTCAGTAAATTAGTGGCTGTGTGTTTTTACTTCCAGATCTGGGAAACTAAAGGCGAGGCTGAAAAAAAAAGTCTCTCTCCCATCACTCTGAAACGGGTGGGGACACACCAAGGGTGTGGCTCCACCTCACCCTGCTGTTAGAGGGTGTAGCAGCCATGGTAAATGACAGATTGGTGCAGAATGGATTCAAGTGGTTGAACCACATGCGGTAATATCTAGGTGAACTAAATATAAGGCTGCAGAAGCAACAAACTTAGAAAGGAGTCATCCAGGGTTTTTAAATGTCAGGTTGCCATTTGGAAACATGTGATTTCTCTGCTTGAAAATCTGTATCGCTGAAGGGAAAAGGGCAAAAAAAAAAAAAAAACAAGCTCAGATCTCTGCGTTGGGTAATGAACCTCCAGTGCTGTTATCTGTCAGTTTCTATGTGGAGATCTGGGAGCCCGATACGGCACGATCAAGCGAAAGTCGTAGAGCCGTTCCTCACGTTTGCAGCTCAGATTACAGCTCCGATTTGTTTATTTCGCAGGGCCTCAAATCAGCTGCTTCCCTCCCAGCAACTTCACAGTCAAGCAGGCCGGCTATGTCGACACGTACTGCTGGGATTCTCTCATGCACCACGAGTTTGACGGCGACGGGAACTTTGAGGAGCGCTCGCTCTGGGTGCACAAAGTGAGTGGAATGTGTTTGACTGGGCTCCCTTGACTTGCTTTCACCCATTTACCTCGACTGATAGACTCTGAACAGCAATGCGCTGAAGCCTTTTTCTTTTCTCCCTTGCAAAAAAACTTCTGCTGAAAATGTCACCATACATTTTTAATGAGGGCCTCATTTGCAAACGCTACAGAAAGTTCAAGTTCTAGTTTGTTTGAACTTGTTCCTGCCTCCTTATTGTTCCCTTGGCCCACTTCTGTCATCTTTCTCTCGTCGTCGTTTCAGATGTTTCCTTACTCTCTTTTGGCCATGGCCATCCTCATGTACCTGCCGGCTCTCATCTGGCGCCAGCTTGTCACGCCCACACTGGGCTCTGACCTCCTCTTCATAATAGATGAACTCGACAAGTCTTACAACCGATCGGTCCGACTGGCCCAAAGCATTCTGGACATGAGTCAGAATACAAAAAACCCGCTCACATTTCAGGCCGAGCTTCAAAGGTAAGGCTTCTCCCTGGCTCTGCTCATGGCACAAACATTTGTTATTTTATATCGGCCTGTCAAATTCTACGTAGCTCTGTGGTTTTGCTTATAGAGACTAGTAGCCCAACCTCATGGGTTTTCATTCACCCCTCTGGAATCCTAATGATTCCAGAAAATGTTATTTTTATTGGAGTGGTAGAAAAACATACTGAGGCAATAAAAGAGAAAGAAAATACTGCAGAGAAGCTGTTGATGTCAACTGGAATATCTTGATAAGGGAAGAAATTTTAATTAGGGAAGTGTAAATTTACAAATGTTCTGTATTGACTCAACCCTGGTGAAACACACACACGGACTTTGCTGTCTGGCAGTCCTAGTGTTTACAGTTATTACGAAAACATCCCTTTCTCAGACTCTCTGCTTGCTTTTGTCTTTTTATTGACCGTCGATATTCCTCGAAAATCATGCGATGTCCAATCCAGTAACACGTCAGAGCAGCATCCTGAGGACTATGACTGTGTTTGAGAAAACATGCTGCTGTGTGAAATGCCACGTCTTCCTGACTGTCTTCTTCTTGTCTATTTCCAGAGCCAAGCGGAAGAGATACTTTGAGTACCCTCTACTGGAGAGATACATGAAGTGCAAGCAAAATTCTTACTTCCTCGTCAGCATGCTGTTTTTGCGGGGCTTCCTCCTCCTGACCTTTATGACCTCTGCCTGCCTGTATCTTGCCTACTTCCACCTTTCGGCCTTACTGCAGGATGAGTTTAACTGCTTTGTTCGTACAGGCATGCTGCGGGATCAGAACTGGATTCCTGAACTGGTTCAGTGCAAGATGATTGGGCAGCTGGTCTTTCAGGTGATAAGTGTGGTCAACGGAGCGATCTACCTCCTGCTGGGACCCATCGTCCTCTTTAGCATTATTCGACTCTTTGTTTGGGACACTAGCTTCATCTCCGTGTATGAGGTCCTCCCGGCCCTGGATCTCATCAACCGCCAAAGACTGGGCTGCCCACTGAACGACCTCAACGTCCTCTTGCTGTTCTTGCGTGCCAATGTAGCTCACCTGAAGTCCTACGGGCAGGTGAGAGCTCTGTGCTCCCTTGCACCGCCGCAAGTGGGCAACGCAACAGCCGGGCAGGGCTTGAACGCAATGCTGACACAAGAAGAAATAGAGGAACGCGAAGAAGCGGCGATGGAGCTCGCGGAAGAAATAGGGGAGGCCAAGGAGGAAGGAAAGCTCAACTTGGTGGACATCATGACTATTCTGGGAGCAGCTCAGGGACGAGTGGTGAACTGCAGTGAGAAGAAGCCCCTAATGGAAGAAAATATGAGCCTGGGTACCACAACACTTATCTATACACTCAAACGTATACTGCTAGCGTCTATTTTGATTTTCATCGTCTGGGACGTACAGAAAATCCTTAAATAATCTCCAGAAAGCTGATGCTGCTTACATGCTGATTTTCATGTTGTGTAAAGAGATTAAACGTAGGTGGGAGCAGCTCAAACTGTAAACAATTAACTCAAAATGAATGGTTTCTATACTTTTTTTTTACTCCATTGCCTTTCTGTGTAAAACAGAAAGAGCTGTAGAATTTCTTTAACATGCAGAAGAGATGGATTTGTGGTACTTCTTTGCCCTAACTGACCTCTCTGTTTCTTTACAGAGCCAAACCACCAGGGGTACCATGAGTTGAAGGAGACTGCACCATTTAGTCAGTACTAGACCTTCAATGGACTCAATCAATGTGATAGCGATGGGGGGGCGGAGGAGTTTTAGGACGTTTGGGAGAAGAGAGGGTTGGACACCAGTTGGGCCTCAGCACACTAGAAAAAAAGCCTCCTTTAGAATTTCAGGTCAAATTGTTCTGACTGGAAATGTCAATGGGATATGGATTTGTCAGGTTTTAGCTTCTGGGCATGTGTAGCTGCCACAGATCTTTCTTCTGTCTTTCAGCAGAGACCTTAATGTATTTTTAAAAAGTGTCAAAGGAAAGTTGGTGGGAACAAAAAAGTGCTTCTTGTAATTATGTTGCCAGGATGTCACTTGTCAGGAGAAAACACTTGTGAAGAGCTCAGGCTTTCTGCTTAGCCAGTATTTATTTGATGTCAAGAGACAAAACGCGTGTTAAATGGAAACTGCTGTATGATTGTGCTGTATGATTTTAGTTCATTTTCTGTGACATCCACTGTAACATTTAATAAATATTACTTATACTCTGTGTTATGCACTTGCTTTTCTATGACAGCTTGCTTTTATAATCTGTTATTTTCTTTTCACTTCAACATCAAATAAAGTTCTTGGTATCAGTATTTTTTTTATATATGAACATAAAGAAATTTGTGTCCTTTTTTTGACTAATGTTCATCAACGGATATGAAATGTCACACTGCCTAAATCTAACAGTGTGACAAAAATATGTCCAAGGGATGAGTAGTGAGTGATAAAGATATTTGGAAAGAAATGATCAGAAACAAAGTTAGAAGATCAGGAACAAGAAGAGCAACCAGACGGTCCTGGGTATGAATCCTGGCCTGACGTCTCTGCATGTAGATTGCATTTTTTTGTCTGTGTGTGTGGGGGGTCTCTTTGACGTAATCACACACACACACGCCCACACACACATACACACAGTTCAGTTTATTTATATAATGTCAACTCATAACACATCATCTCGAGACGTTTTACCAAAATAAAGTCACACATACGTTCCATTTGCTCATACTTATCTAAGAGTGCATCAAGTTTGGTTCACTATTCAAATTAGTTTAAAAAAAGTTTTCTGTCACAGCAAATTGCATGAAGTCGTTCATTCCTCCTAGAAACAGCCATGTTTCTGGACTGGACAGTCCAGAAACATGGCTGTTCAGTTAATTGGTCTCTTTAAATTGTCCTTAAGTATAAGCCTGGTTGTTTGTCTTATGTCTCATTGTTGCTCTGTAATGGACTGGTGATCTGTGAAGGCTGAACTCCACCTCTCTCCCAATGACCCCTGGAGAAAAGTACTGGCCTCATCACTATGGCCCTACAAGATTAACCAGGTGTGGAAAAAGGATGGGTAGGTGATAAAAAAAATTATTTAAAAAAATACTATTATCTGTCTCACCTCTTTCCGACACTTTGATCTTTTCTAATATGTTTATATTTAAGAATAGCTCCGTCAGGATTTTTTATTGTTACAATAGCCTGACATCCTGATCCAGTTACATCCAACAGTCTCCGTTTGCTGTCATCCGACGGAAGTGTCTGCAGAACCTTTTTTTTCTAAAGATACAGCCACCTTGATGAGTGCAGCTGTCACCTCATTCCAGTAGCTGAGAGACTTTTAAATGTGTTGTCTTTTTTTTTCCTGTCATAAAAGTTAATTAAACTCGCAGAATTTATGAGTGCAGGAAACTCTTCATAATACAAACTGACGATAAAGCATCTCCCTCATCCCAGACGATGGAGTTGTGTTCTTGTCGAGTCCCATTCCTGACAACAATTGCTGTGAAGATTTGATGGCAGTGATATATGGCTCTCACGTCTGAGCTCGCAGGTTGATGGGTCTCTCTGTCTGTCTCTCTCTCTCTCTCTCTGAGAGTTTCACACACAAGCAGTGCCCATTTTTCTCTGTGCTCTGTTTTGTTGTTTTTCTCCAATCAGCCAATATTCTGTGTTATATTCTGGCTCACACAGATATCCTCTTATCTCCCCAGAAACAGACAAGTCATCTTCACTGTCCTGATCACTCACTCTTGCAGTCTCTCAGTTCTGGGGATTTATTTTGTGAAATGACAGCGTTAGCTGTTCGGTGAAAATGAACAAATTAAATGTAGCAGTCTCACTTTTTACTTCACTGTAACCTCAGTGTATATTAAGGTACAAACTGCTGATGTCTTCTTCACAAAACATTATTTCAAACAGTCCAGGTTGGTTTTTAAATGTCTTTAGGGTCCATATAGTGTGTCACAAGTTCAGCGCTATCCTTCCATTTGGTAGTTCAGTGACTTAGGCCCTGCTTCACCTCGTCCAACCTTTTATTTTATTGTGTGTAAGATGAAAAAAAAGCTGCGTGGAAGCTATGAAGTGCTGTGGGAATGTGTGAATGTGCCTCATTGTGGCAAACTCTTAAAGCAATGAGTGAAAAACAAAAACACATAAATGTAGCTGAGCAGATGTCAAGCTGATCGACGTTCAGCATGTGGTTGTACCGTTGTGTCACGTTCTTTTGCGATGTAACGATAACCAACTCAGAGGTCAAATACAGTTACTTTGTACCACAGACGCACAGGCAGCCATGTTGTCAGATAATTAAGCAAGGAACCTTTTCATATGGGACACGTTAGTGAAACATGCTAAGGTCATGAAATACATATTGATTGAAGAACCGCTCTTGGTGGCGCAGATCAACACGGTGACTTATGAATCACGGTGCTCTATCCAGAAGATGAACACGCTACGGTCATAAAGGAAAGGACATGGATGTAGGTGGAGCATCTATCTGATGTTCATTTGGTACTAAGTGACCTAATGTGTGTCAATACAAGTACATCAAAGTCAGCCCCCTGAATCGATATAGATATAAACTTTCATTCATCAAATTCTGACTATATAATCAAAACTCGTCAGACCAGGTTCAACACTTTGTCTTTTTAGAGAAGGTATTCAGGAAACCTTATGTTTGAGCTACTATTGGCTTTGAAAACAAAGTGTCCCCATTTTCAAAGCATTTTCTGGGTGAAAACCTCAGTAGATTAGACCAGCCTCTCTGGCACATTCTTGCTCTGTCTGAGGTTTAGTTAAGTTGTCTTCCTCACATCTAGTTACCTAAATTCATTAAGGAGCTATCCTGTGTTTGGATGATTTGCCATTGCTGTAAGGTATCAAGTAAAATATCCAGACAGTGCATGTTAGCCGCCTTTATTCACTCCACATAGTCTCTTGACTTTAACAATAGCTAAACTTTAAAGCAGGCGTATATCTGCTGATATACTTTCTATCAAGAGCAGAGCAAGCCACCTCCTGTTCTCAGCCCTTCATCTGGCACACAGTAAGATACAGGCGGCGGGGTTATGATAATGAATATTCCCAGCCATGTATTATGAATTGAGCGCAGTCTTAATTCAAAGCTCAACACAAAGGGAATCTCACAGGCCTCTGCTGTATCTGATGCAGCTGCTGCACTCGGGCCACTTGAGGGCATCATTGAATCGCGCCTAAGTGAGACGGTCGTCATTGTCTGGATGGCCACGACTCGCTAATTTAGAGCAGCTTCACAACCGAGCCTGCTGATGATATTTATAATTCCTGTAATCAAAACCGAGGCGACTGCCATCCTGCTTCAGATGAGACTTATCAGACGTTCAGCAGGTCCCGTCTCCGCAGCCGGTCTGTTAAAGCCTCTCTGCCGCAGCCAGATTCAAGCAGTCGTTATGTGTGAGGACGCCGGGCTGGCGTTGGCTGGAGCCTTGCCTTTTTGGAACGGAGAAGTCACTGGCAAGTCTTTGCTTTGTCAGCAGGCTGGACATCAATTCCCCCCCCTGTTTTAGCTCTGCACAGCTCAAAATGGCTGGCACAATGCTCACACTTTAAAGAGGTGTTTGACCGAGAGAAATGAGAGACCAAAGGCATCCAAAGCCTCCTGTTCAATGTCCCCCTGTTTGCAAACACGATAGCAATGTTGTTACAGGGTTAGCACAGATGGCTTCATGCTAGCTCTACAGGCTGCATGAGGCAGAGACGGTGAAACGATGATTGTTGACCAACTACTTATGTCAGGGCCGATCCTGTTGTGGCCTGTTTACAAAAAGACGCTGTAATGCGATAACATTAAATAAAGAAACTATTCTGGTCATTTTATAAGTAAGGAAACTAATCACATAATATTTCAATGTAAGATTTATGAGCCAATAGCACAGTTTTTTAAGTGTAACTTAGATGACCACTGTTCTCTTACTGAATTATTGCACACTGACCTAACAACCAAATGCACTTCACAGTAGTTATTTAAATAATAGTTATTCATACCTTAAATTATGAAGTTACACATCTAAGCCACTGGGTAATATGCTAACTAAAGATATATTATTATATGCTAACATTATTACATAATGTATTTTTGAATTTGAATAGTACAAGAACCTCACATTGGCCCCTAAATTCTCAATCAAAGAGAGAGTGCTGGAGAACAAAGATCCTTGAATGAATGGAGTTGACGAGTGTGACTACACACTCCACTATATTTACACTGATCAAACGGCACAAAAAGCTGCAATTAGTGTTTTATTTTCAGCCAATGTAATCCTATTTATGAATTTTTACAATGTCACAGAAAGCTGTTACATTTTCAAAGGAGTTTTTTTAATGGAAGCAACATGAAATATGATCGTCAAAAACAAAATCCAAAGAAATTGTAGCGTTTTATTGGCGTGTTGTTGTAAAATTGCCTTCATAACATTTAAAATGGCCAAAGCAGGTTAATGTAATATTAGAATGTTTAAACATTTTTGATATATATAGTCCACTGCAGTCCAGTCCCGTGTCCACATTTTGCTCGTTCCATCAAATAGACAAATATGAATGTCGCAGTCAGGATATTATATTAAAAGATTTCAGAGTTGGAGTATATTTATTGATTAACGCTGGATTCAGTATTTGTTGTTGGCTGCTATAACACTGGACAAAAATGCACAAGATACACTTCTTTCTTTATCACTGTCTGCCAGAGATCTCCATGTTTGTTAAGAACTGTTCATGTAAGAGTTGTGTCTGGGCAGAAATTAGCTTAGGATGAACAATTTGAATATTATTTGTTTATTTCACTGGGTTTTGTTTTTCACAGGATTGTAAATGCTTCAAACTGCTGAGGCATAACCAGATTGCACAGTGTGTGGTATAAACAGTGTTTTATAAGGTTATTGAGTGATTAAGAGTCTTTTTGATTATGCAACGTGACTCCATTTTACCAAAGTCCTTCCTCTGTTTCCACCATATTGTTGGTTAAGGTGCTTTGGACTTTTAAAGAGATTGTTGAAAACAGTGAAAACTAGCTTATTGATGTCTGCTGAGCCACTGCCTTCCTATAATATTTAGCTCGATTCAGTTCTTGCTTGCAGGTCAGTCTGGGCTTCCTCCTATTGACTTGAATTCCTCTGACAGAATTCCAACTGGGCCGATCAGTGAACAGACAGAAAAGTTGTGAAGGACGACTGATTTTCTGTGCCGTCTTAGAATCGCAGTCTGCCTGTAGCTGTAGCAATGACAGCAATGGAAGCGAATGAAGCCGCTCAGTCGGTGTCGGCCATACTTCCGAATATTGAATTAACATTAACAGTCGCCTCCTTTGTCTTGACGCTTCTGTCTTTGCGGTGGAGGACGGTTGTTTACAGTGCTGGTAATTTACGGCAAGCTTCATAGCCTCGAACTGTTACATAAATCACCACCAAATATGAGCGACTGGTTAAAATTTAAAACCTCGACACAGGCCACTCCTCTGACAAGAAATCATTTCTCATTTGCTGAGAGCTCAGACCTTCTGTACGAAGCAAAGCGTTAAGACAAGGGGCTTCCATCTTGGTATCCCAAAATGCTAAATTAGCATGAAATGTAATTGTGAATTTGGTTGAACTGATTTGACTGTACTAAAATGAAATGGATTAATTTGAACTTAAATGTGCTTTCTTTGTAAATAATTGCTGTATATGTAACCTAAACTGAATTTATTTGAACATAAGTAATAGAAACGAAGTGAAAGCAATAAGGACACGCTCTGAAGGTCAAGGAACTAAATCAAGGACTTCCACCTCAACAGTTTCCTTATTACATTTATATTGAAAACACCAAAGACGTTCTTTGTTGTCACACTTTTTTTCTCTCTCTCTCTCAACCGACTGAATGTGTTGATGAAAACTGATGATGCAGAAGCTGATCACACAAGCACATAATTACTTCTCTCTTCCAGAAGCAGAGGTCAGACACAGGAGATGTAGAAAAAGAGAAGCATTTGAATTTTAAAGGTTTGATGCCACAGTATGTTCAACTGGTGAATTTAAAACAACTCATTGTTGCACCTTTTTTTTATGAAATTCAGCATGAGAGCTGGTAGCGCATTGGAGAAAAGTGTGACAATGGACTAACTTCTGCATAAAAATGTGTAATTGTATGAAAAATACATATGCAGAAACAGCTGCAAAATAAGTCTTTCTGTTAAGGTTTATGCAATTTATGTGTAGAAATATTTAGTCATGCTATGATTTTAAGATTTTTTTAAAGTATTCTTTTTACAGCTTTTTCTACACTAATAGTTAGATTATTTGCTCCATTCTGTCTTCACCACCCATAACTGGATCATGTGGCTAATCACCTTTATCCCTCTGACTGCACATCTGCCTTGTTCTTGAAAAGCTTGTCCTCTTATCATCTGACATCTTCTCACTCTCTGGGACTCCGCTTAACAAAAACAAGCTCATCAAAAACACCACAGCATTCTCATCTCCACCTTATCTGTTCTCACACCAGCCCTCTTGTAGTGATTATTTATTTATTTTTTTACCCAAAGAACCCACCTGAACTCATCATCGTCGAATGCTTGTTCGATTTCCACCGTCAAACTTTTGGCTTCTTAGTCTTCTTTATTTCTGCCGTCTCCCTGAACGCTAACATCCTGTGCTGCTTTATAAAGTAAAGCCCTCTGACGGCTTTACTTTACAATTCCCCGCCTCTCTTTGGACACAGTTCTGTATTTACCCTCCTCCACTTCTGCATGTGATCCTATGTTCCGCCGTCTCCTGCTGATACTTTCCATTTCCATTTAGCAAACCATCTGCTCCTCTGCCTTCCTCTCTTTTACCTACCAAGCACCTCCATGTCACCTCTGTTTCCTTCACTAACATATTTATCAAAATGTGCTGCTACCGCAACTTCCTGCCCTCCTGAGATTCCTCTGACCACCTGTAGGTTTCCTCCAGAAATCCTCCTCTTCTTCAAAATGACATCCAACTTCTAACTTCGAGATAATGATCCTGTGTAATTGATAAAGTCACTGCTGTATCACATGTGAGATAATAGCTCCCTGTAAGCAGCTTCCCATTTATCTGTCTGAGACTCACAGGATTGAAGGTGCTGATAGAGGATGTTTGCTTAATCTTCCAACTGGCCTCGGCTGTGCTTGGTTTTCCAGAGCAGTCCTCCAAATTGCCTACACATCGATCTGTCTCCTCGTTGTTGAGTACCGTCATCAGGCCCCGGTACATTAATCTGTCACAGTGTCACAGCTGTGACTGTCAGAGAACAGGCAGTGGCTGAAGATGATGTTTAAAGTAAAAGTTTCTTTCCTGATTTACCCCGTAGTTTTTGAACGAGTCAGAACCAGATTGAGCCTTGCGTCTGCGTTGCACCTCTTAAAATTCTGTCCAGCCTCATCTTTGCTTTGCGGGGCCCTGTTGATGGACACGTCCATATGAAGTTGACCGTCATTCATGCTGATTCTGACCTCTTCTCTGACCTCTCCTGCCAACCCCTACGGTGGCTGAGCTGCATCGCCTGTCATTCTCCCACCGCCATTACACATCTGTCTTCTGCTCTGATGTTTTCAGATCGTCCACATCAGCATAGTTCTTCATCTTTTTCTTTTTTTTTTTCCCTTAGACGTCCTGCAGCCTCTTTCTCCGCCACTCGTAACACATCTGCAAGTTCTGGAGAAAACGCTTTAATCCACTTGAGAGAAAACTGTGTAAGCAAAGGTTTGGAGGTGGAACTTATGTTTTATTTGTTGAGAGAAACATTGAGCTGTGTGTACACTGATTATACTTTTTAAATGTTGAGTTTTTTGGAGAAGTGATTTAAAAAGTAAATACTTCTGAACCATGAGGTTTGGATTTAGCCAAAAATGTTTTACAAAAGGTTGAATTTACAGTTTCCGACTGATTGGTGCCACACAGAGAAGAACTGTTAGTAGCACGTTCTAGGAGAATAAAAAGTAGGATTATAGGCACACAAAGTTGCTTTGGCACTTCAGATTTTCAGCTGTCAAGAGGAAATTTTTGTTACCTCTGAAAACTGTGGGAAAATGCTTGGTTAGTGTTTCCACCATCAACCCTGGAGTCTAAGGGAGACTTTCAAAGGTAATGGAAGTTGCTCTGAGCCATACAAGTGCTAATCACAATAGTGACCACCAGACAATGACCTCACTTTAACATTGATTTATTGCGCCAAATGGCAACAAATGATTAAAATGATTAAAAAAAAAGAATTGGAGATTCATATTCTTTGTAATGTTTTAAGCATTTTTCCTCCAATATAGGTGACTACTCTGTTTTTAGAAGCCTCCATAGGGGCAATAGAAGCACATTTTCTTTGAAATTTGCGCTGGGGCTTTTATTTCTTTTGCCAAAAATATGAAGTTTAAGACTTGTTATGATACAAAGGCTTTCAAGAAGTGTTTAAAGTGAAACACGCACTTTAAGGGTAAATCTGTAAGAATTAAAGACAATAGATTTTTGACCAACAACATTCTACCTGGACATTCCCCCTTTAGTCTCTATTTACTCATCTGGAGTTTTTATCGTTGCATAATTTCAGCAAAAATAAGAAAAATCAATCTCCAGAGAGGCTTTTATTACAAAAATGTGACAATGAGTTGAGCACCTTTACCGACACGTTTGTTTGTGTTCATGTCTATTGTACAGTCCAGACTAGTCTGGACGTTTGCAGAGCAAATATTACCAAATAAATGTGGGATGGATTATCTAGATACACAGCCTGACTAAAAACTACCTGGATGTCAGACAGACTCTTGGACTTGATCTCAACTTAACTCAGAGCCCAAATAAGCAACTTCACATTTAGAAACAAGCCCCAACAAACTTGCATTAAAGTGAAGTTAGTAACTAGTGAAACTCTCAATATCATAGGGAATATGCAAAAATATCTGATGTTTGGTTTCATGAGGGAAACCAAACATTCCAGCTGGGCTTCCTGATCCATGTTGGGATGTCAGGAAATTGCCGACGTTGTTGAAAAGGTCAAACTGAGACATTGGTTCATCGTACCGATAGTCAAAAACGCAACTTTTGTTTTCTTCTGTCCTTCATCGCATATTTTTCTATAGATACATCTACTCTTTAAATGTTAGGTTACATTCTAATTCGTAGTGAATTCAACTAAACCTACAAATGGACTGGAAGCATAAGACAGATAGCATTTTTTTCTTTTCTTTTTTTCTTTTGTGGATCTTCTGTGATGCTTTTCCAACCACCTGAGAAGCTCATCCAGTTTGCACATCTGTTCTCACACTTTCCCTGATACTGTCAGATTACCTCAGACCCGAGGGAGTCAGGAGTCAGCCTGTTCCTGCCAGCGAGAAAATCACGTCCGCTGTTTGAGCCGTGTGCTTCAGCTTCATGGCCTGTCTTCCACATAAAGCAGCCCTTAGATTTGTTTAAGTAGGCTAAACTCTGTTTGTGTACGTGAAGACTTTGGCTTTTGCCACGTGGTCCTGAACACATTTTCTTCAGCTGATAACGTGGCTTTGGACTCCACTCAAATCCAGCAATTTCTCAAGCGATTCCGACTCAAACTCAGAGGTTTATATGTACATGTATGATATCAAATTGAAATATTGTGGCACCTTATCAAATCCAGCTTCTGTTCCTGTAGATATAACCTACCCTCTGCCTCTCCTGCATCAGGGTTGACATAATGCAGCTCTTTTACCTCTTCCAACTTTGTGCGTTGCTGTTCATTCCAGCTGAAGGTATGAGCTCTTTGTAAAGCGAAGTAATGGAGGACAAAAGTCCTAAAAATTATCAGTGGAATAAGAATCAGTTCGAATGTTCCAGGCAGTAATCAGGCATTACTGTGGCTTTTGAAATTGAACTCAGAGCCATGCTAGCTTTACATAACATGTTTTCCCCTCAATAGATGACAATAATTTCAAAACTGCCTGAAATTATTGTTGGTTCTCTTTTCTACTTCACAAGGAATTCCTCATTTGGACTTCCTGCTGTGTAAACCTCACTCACTTCAATTTCTAACCAGTCATGCAATATTTATAGATATTAGTGGACATCACACAAAAAAAGATTTTACTTTTTTTTTTCTAGCAGTGTCAAAAACAACCTGCAAGAACTTGTTGCTTTTGCAGAGCATGTACAGACCTTACGGTCCACTTAAATAAGGTTTATTTTTATTTATTTTATTGGCCTCTCTTACATGTTGATCAAAGCATTTTAGCTGCTTCTTGATTCTTTTAGACCTTTCAATTCTGCATGCAGTGAATACATCAAAATGCATCAATGTTTTTTGTGTACAGAAACCTCTGTTGAGATGTGAACACCGCCCGTCTCCCGCTCTGCTGGTTCTTTTGAAAGTCAGCTTTAATTGAAGCTAAAAACCAGCCTTTTGAACCTCTGAGCTGATTTCTTTATCGCTATACAGTCTTGGACAAGTGCAAGATTTCTGGTAATGTCTCTTGCTTTTTCCCATCAGTATGCAGCACCTTAACAGAACATTTGGGTTTTAATTACATCTTTGAGAATAGAGAGTTTATAGGTGCTTTTTATTATGTTCTAACACGCCTTGCTTAAAATGTGTCTTTAAACGCAGCTTATTTCTTTGGAGGTGTGACAGAGGACCTTGAGGTTTTGAGGGACTCAAATAAAGCCAAATATTATTTTTTTTCTCCGCATTGCCGGTCAAAATATTATGAAAGAAATTCATGTTAGTTTATTAGTTTCCTATGCACACAAACCCACAAGTACAAGTCATTCCACTCCAATAAATGATGCATGTCCTCCTGGCACTTTTCAAAATTAAACTCCTAATTACGTTCCTCTGCACTACGCAGGTCTCTGGCTAAAGCCGCTTTGGTGCAGGAGCAGCTCATGTATCCATTCACACCACCCATGTTTACATTGAACTCTACTTCTTTTGTTGAGAAAGAAGGCGTGAATACACACTCCAACTCTGATATGAACCAAAACAACGAACTCTGATCTCCTTGAATACCTAGGACTCGGTTTGGTTGCAGTGAACTCTGGCGTGGTTTAAATGGACATGTGAACGACGAGTGTCGACCAGAGATCACTCCAAAAACAGGGGACATAGGGATTTCTGGGTAAATAAAACCAAAATAAACATGGGTGTCTAACTTCAGCAGTAAAAATGGCTTGTGGTCTTTTTCCAAAGAAAAAACGAGAAATCCTACATTTGGTGAAATTTAGGATTTACATTTTGTGAAGGAAGTCATGCTTCTCCTTCTGATATTTCTGTCATTTCCTTCAGTAATCCTTGGTATAGCGCCCCCCACAGGCAAAGTTGTCAACATTATGCACAAGATTTGAAGATTTGCGTTGTTCAGTTAGTACTGGTTTAAAAAAAAAAAAGAAAAGCATAAAACCGATACTGAAAAAAAAAACTGGATGCCTACTCAACATTAAAGCTTGATCATTACTGTAATAATAATAATTCAGTATATAACAGGATTTTACAGAGACACAGGATCAGGCCACTGGTGTATATGTGTCACATCGTCACCCAAAAAGAGTTGGAGGAACTCATTTTGACCACTAGTAAACTAGAAGATTGTCGTTTATTGTTGTTGTACTTTATATATTACTTTATATTCTAAACTGGAGAAGTTCACTGTGAACAAAAAAGAAGGGCTTGTTGACTTCATGGAGCAAATCAGCAAGATGTTTTCCTGCTGTTGGATTTTAATTTGGCTCTTGGAAAAAAAAAGCCAACTACTTTTATAACGTTAATGAATTATTAGGGGCAGACGCATTAATTTTAGCCTGAGGATAGGACTGCTATTGATCTTTCAAATGATCAATTAACCAGTGTAATAGGTTATTGTTTTAGACCTCATTCCCAAAGGCCTGGTCATTAATCTCAATCAATAGCCCATAAGCATGACTTATAGAATTTCAGCTCCTTCCACCCCAACCCGTCCACCACACCTCCAGATACACTCAATTAAATTTGGACTAAAATGAATGTTTTTTTCTTTCTATTGCTAATATCTCTGGGTCAGCAGAGACACATCTAATTCTAATGGGAATGTTGCTGATGGAAAATAGCTGTTCATCTTAATGCTATTCTTCTTCCTGTCAGTCGTTTCTGATGCTTCTGAAAGTCTGAACAACCAGGAGGCGGGGAGATTGATGTGTGTTTTCCTCCCTTTATCGGAATGTGTGGAGCTTCAGAATTATTTTCTCCCCTTAAATTTTGTGCATTAAATTGTGTATTTTAGCAAGTGCGCACACAGGAGGGAGAGACATTCATTTGATATAAAACTAACTGACTCTGTAACACTTGTAGACTGTAAATTCTTAGGATCTGGTGGGGAGATTTAAATTATAATATCTATCAAAAAAAAAATAATAATAAAAACTTTAGTAACTAGCTTCTTTGCTTTCTTTACTGTCTGAATTTGTTGCACATGTTCATCCAGTTCTGGGTGGATTCCAGCTTGTGAATAACTTCCAGTCTCAATGATGGAGTTCAAATTATTTGGAAAGTTTGATCTCATAAATATTCCCAATATTCGAAAGGCAGTGAAAACTGGTGCACTGTTCGCACTCCCTTTGTTAGACTTTGGATCACAAATGTGTCCAAACTCCTGGTTCTATCAAACTTGCTAATCATTAATTACCAACAACAAATTTCTTTATGTGCAACATGCTGATACTTTTCCCTCATGAGTCTTCTGGAGGCAGAAAGCTGTAACTGTTTCCACTTTCTTATAATAGCAATAACATTTAACTGTGTAGCATTAAAATGATGAGGACGTTTTACAAATGTTTGTAGAAGCCCACTTCAACCAAAGAGATTAGATTTTTAAGCAGATGGGGCCGTGGAAGTGATTTGAACGCCTACATGTTGTTGTTTGGAGGGGAGTTTAATACTTTGGCAACATTATCCAGACAAAACGTAGCTCTAGACAAAGAGCTGCAGTTACAGAATGCATTATAAAAGCATTTCTGAACAAGCCCTTCTTTAACCTGAAACATAAAATAGGACTGTGACTCAGTGATACAGAGGCTGCAAACCTCTACGCATCCATCGCGGGTTCGACTCCGGTCATCAGTACATTCAACAAGGTGTCCAATAACTACTCAAAGCATCTCTCTACAAGTCACACTCCCTCCAAGATGAGAATAACTATGTTTCAAAGTGACCAACAGGTAACACAGCAAGGCTAAAGGTCACTCACATTCCCTTGAGGTTGTACCTGAGTGAAGCTAACATCATTTATTCAAATTTTTGCTTTGTAAAAAAATCCCTCTTAGTGACTCGTGTCGACAGATGTGTGTACAGTACAGGACCTGACAACCAAAGTCCCACCACTTCACCCCAGTCTGCAGCTCACACAGGGACTCCAGCCGCCATTTCATGTCATCTGCTATAGCTTAGCCTCTTCAGACATAACTAAATTACACTGAGTTTGAACATACAGATGCAGATGTCTTACAAAAAGCTCACATCGCATCAGTCTACTCCAATTAGACCATTGTTGTGCAAAGGGGCAGTTATTAGCAAGCCATTATAGGGAGGGCCTTTCATCCATCATAAAAGCCCGCTCTAATTGGGTTTGTAAGCTTTTACTCGACTGATCGAACAGGACGGCCGTTAGTTCTCATCTTCAAAGCGAGCAGATCTGATTAGCATGTTTTGTCAGGGCTCTGCTGTGCTCATTTGAACCTGTATACTGGTCTGCTGGCCGATATCCAGACACAGAACTTTGATACTGACTTTTTTGACAGCCTTTCATTTCAAGCACCTGCAGGTTTTCATGCTGTTTAGTGAATTAAATTTGTCTATTTCTCTTTTCTTTTCACCAGTTTAGATTCACGCGTAGTTCTGTGGAGTTAATCCATCTTTTCACAGAAGTTGATTTTTTTGTTTTTTTTGTTTTATTTGTTGTTTTATTTTTCTGGTGTTATATAAAATGCGGAGACTTTTTAAAAGACATGCTCTATCCTAAAGCTCTGTAATATTTAACTAGCTAGTGGGCAAATATACTTACACTAGAGGCACTTCATCCCGTAATGCCTTCTTCACAGGTTATAGTCTTTGTTTTTCTGATTTTCAGCCTGAGGATGTTGTAATTTGATAAGGTGGGTATTTGTGCTTCGGGGTGGTCATGTACTTTTATTATTATGCTAAGTAATGAACTGTTTCAGTGGGTTGACTTGGACAAATTCTTATCAGTGCAGAAAAGCCCCCTGGGAGGAAAAACAAGAAAATAAAGAACAACAAAAATCATAAGAGACATATACTTTCCAATTCTGCTTTAGTTTTTTTTAATCTTCATATAAATTCTGCAGAAAGCTTCTCCCCCGGTTATTGAATACGGGAGGCTAGACCCGCTAAACCATTAGCATACAGAACTTTAAGGCGAATGGGTTTTGAATGTTAATGGGAAAATATTTATTGTCCCGAGCTGCTTGATGCCCAATTCATGGTTTCGAAAAAAGGCGCAGGCCTCCGGAGGAAACTGAATACAGGCCGTCTCCTGGGAATTATCAAGGGAAGAATACTTTACAGAGTGTTGCCGACTGCCTGGGAGTGCTCTATTAAATGTGACATCTTAGCCTTCTGTTTTCTTGTCTGCTTAAACACTTCTCTGATTGATGTATGTTTTTCCTCTTCCTGTGTGGCTAATGAAGCCAATAAAATATTTCTGTCGTGCTAAATGCCTATGCACTCCTGGTTATTAGAATCCTCAATTTATCCTCCATATAGTGAGATCTTGAAGGATCACCAGCTGTTCTCACAATGTTTTATCAATTTAGCGTCAAAATCTATTCATATGCAGAACTTTACAATCAAAAATGCAGATGCGCAATTATGTGGCAAACTTCTATTCGAGGATTCTTTTATTATTATTCACCACCTACAATGTTCTCTGTTCATAAATGTGCTATGAGTAACGTCTTGGCTTTCTTACAAGAACATCTAAATGCGCACGATTATCAGAAAAACTATTATCGGACAAAATTACTGCGCAACAAAAGTGTAAAACACACATTTTCCCCACATCTCACTTTTGCTGAAGTAAGAATTATAAAGCAACTACTCCAACTTTCCAATTAACATTTATGACATTGAAGAAAAAAAAATGTGTGAATGCCAGATATAAGTGCGCTGTTCATTTGAAATTTAAAAATGAGCAAATGATGAGAGCAGAAACTTTGGCCAGGAAAATGCTGTGCACTGAGAAGACCAGGCACTTCAGTGGTTTCAGCAGCTGTGTTACAGACATGCTGTATGGAACTTTAAACTTCCATTAAAAGTTATATAAATCTTTGTGTAATATATTTCTGTCTGAATATATCTTGTTCCATCGTGGATACCTGTGGTATATAGTGCAGCCTATATATGTACTTTTTATTTATTTTTTTGCTTTTAAAGTTAGAGGGTGTACAGGATCACTCGATCTCACCTGAACAACCTGTAAGTGATTCTAAGGTTGCACAGGATGTAACACAATGTAAAACAAAAAGAAAACATGGGGACCAAAAACCAAAGGAAACGCAACATTTCAATTATTTATTTTTCCTCTGGCTCTGGGCCTTACAAACACAACGAGAGTTAAAAGACTTCAGAGTTTCCAAGGCCAAAACACCAGTGATAAAATATCCAGAGAGCACGTTTTCCACTGATAAAATACAAAAAAATAAAAAATAAAAATATCAACTTAATATTTTACTGTAAGAGAATTGGAAAAAGATTTGAAAATTTACCAAAAACCCAATTTGAAGACAGATACAAGTTTATCTGTTTTCCAGAGGGTGTGCAGTATTCCTTCATTACAGAAAGGCTTTGGAAAACAAACAAGACACGTAGAATTTCCAACAGATGAACGACAGACATCCTTACTTTTACTAAGACAGCGTAAAAGAGGATGTTCCGGAAACCAGATAAGATTTATTGCCTGTGGAGTGAAACCATACTTTAATTCAATTAAAACCTCCACTGTCTGCTCAGCAGCTCCTTACAATTACCTGCTCCATCTGCCCATTGTTCTGCGTCCAAATTAATAAGCACCAGTCTGCGATTTTGCGTCGGTTTGTGCTGGATATAAAGCCGTACGCAATTATGCAAAGATCTCCCCCAAATGCGCTGCACCACGCTGGCGTTTCAAGCTGCTCACATTCACTGCAGAAGATCCCGACTCTATTGAGCAGACAAGGTCAATTACACGGTGCAACGATTCAGATGTTTTGATAATGGTGTCACTGGGTGTTAGGTTTTAATTTACAGCCAGCAGGTCTTATTCACTCCTCAACAATAGTCTTCTTGTACGCTATTGAAGTGTTGAAATGTAGTGTTGGGTTCAGGTGGCATGCAGGTAAAGTAGACTGCTTGCATTCAGGCTACTTTGCAGCAGACTGCATGCAAAGAAGCAGGTGATTGGATAGCTAAATATTCAGCACCTCCGTCTCCAAACTGTTTGCTGAAACCTGCCACATTAGATCAATGTTGATACACTGCTACCAAATTTTTAATGACATTAGAGAGTTCAAATTTTAAGAAGCAGAGTTCTGTCAGGTGATTGTGGCTAACATGTAAACTTTCTTCAAACTTTTCAAAATTATTATTATTATTATTATTTCACATGCCAAGTAAGAGCTGTGTTCCGTACACGTTGAGTTCCACGCTGCTCACCGCCTTTCAATGGTAAAATGCCAACTGTGAAACACCAACAGGTAACTTCACTTGGTATCTTACTCCCGGAAAGTTGTGAGCGGCAAATCTCTCCGAGTCCCGAGGCCGAGCCGTATTATTCAAAATCGTCACGGAAATGGTATATGTGGATCATTAGTTTCAAGCTTAAGGGAGGAGGAATTTTATCGGCGATGCCTATGAACAAGCCTCTCAGCTGCTTATTCAGGGCAGCATCTTATCTTTCTCAGCCACTTGGGTACAATATCTGAAATCCTATGTAAAATTTTTTCCCCGAGAAGACATGCATCAATATTTGCTCTGTATCCAGATACAGAGTGAATGCAAATCAGTTTTTGCTATGGAAATCTATATATGAGCCTGATACCAATGGCTCTGGTTCTTAAACTTGGCTAAAACGTCAAATGAAATGACATGAATCTCTAACGACAGGAAGTGGAGTCTGTGGTGGAGCAGATTCAGCTTCTCCTAATTGGGATGCGAGTCAATGCAATCTGGGTTTCCTTAGATAGAAACTTTTCAAACTACCGTGAACAATTAATTGCTTGTTTGATAAGTAAGGTCAATTGGCATGTGGAAGGGACACATGACACAGGAGGTAGATTTGTTGTTTGCAGTAGATTGTTTAGTTGTTTCTGTAATTGTAAGGTTGTGGGCTCAAGTCCGGTTTCTCTCTGTCACATGTTGACGTACATCTTAGGGAAGGTTCTTATCCAGAAAGGCTGTCTGTGTTGGTGACTGAATGTGGCTGCGATTCGATGAATTCAGATCTTCAGTGGTCTCAGTCATTAGGAAAGTGTTTCATGAATTCAACAAATTCACCACAGCAACGCAACACTGTCAAAAGTTACAATTTTCTGTATTTCAGTTGGCCAAGAAATCTGTTTCTGATGGGTAATAAGACAAGCACACTGCAAAACGCTTGAAACAAAGTCTAATGGTTGTTATTTTTGAAAAAAAAAAAAAAAAAAAAAAAAAAAAAAATTTTTTTGTTTGTTTATTAATAAAACAAAACTTAAAAACGTTTTAAAAAGATTTTGTTGGTTTTTTTTTTTTAAAAAAAAAAAAAAAAAAAAAAAAAAAAAAAAAAAAAACAGAAATCTTCTAGTCATATTAAAAGTGCACAAATTAACGTAATAATTAATGGAAAAAGGGTATAAAATTTTTCCTACAAGTTTTGGGGGTTAAAAGTGTGTAAATTTATTGAAGGTAAAGGAGATCTTGAGTACATCTAGCTGTTGAAATGAAATGGTCTTCAACAGTTAAGTCTTTGTGAAAAAAGCTTCCACCTGACAGCCTCTGCATGTATTTGCTTTCAAGCTTTTTTTTTTGTTTTGTTTTGTTTTTTGATTACAACATGTCGTCTTTCTGCAGCGGCGAAAGGTTTCTCAGTAGGTTTCATAACGGTATTGCGATTCAGCTGCAGCCTGACAACCTTTGGTCTGTCGCCGCGGCGCTGATGGCTGATGGGAAATCAGGACAGTCCTTTCCCTCAGGAGCAAAACATCAAAAGTCGAGTCGTACGGCGAGGCTGCGGCATCTCAGACGCTGAGCTTCGGGGGGTTTACTCTGCAGTCGTGTTGTGGAGAGAGATAAAACATTTTCACTTACAAATGAAATTCCCTTCTGTGTATTTTTTTTTTCTTGGCTTTCCCCCTAAAAAACACATTTATCCATGATACCTCTGCTCACCACTGAATCATCATTACACTGAAATCCTCTGAATCTCTAATAATGTATCAGATGTTATTTTTTTTTAAATCACGTCCCACCCATCAATATTTTCTCACAATCCCTGCAACGACCCAAATTAATCTTTTCCCCCTGTAGCTACAGTTCTAGATATCATGAACCGAATCAAAGATTTCTTGACCCATTGACTGGTCATCCGTGCTGAAGTGCATCATCCTCTTTCTTTCTGGGCACCAGTAAAAACTTCACCGGACAAATACTTCTCTTCAACTTGTTCCACTGTTTCTGTGTCTATGTGTCTCCAACCTGCAGACCGACTTCAAAAACATCACATCAAGCAAGACGATGCCGTGAATGACAATGAACCCAAATCTGTCATAATCCATAACTGCAAACCTAAAAGTCTCAGAAGCTTTTTGCGTCGCTACTCTGGGGATATCGCTGTTGCACGTCAGACGGTCCCTTTCAAACCAGGCGTTTTTTTTAGATTCATGACTTTATTTCAGATCAGAATATTGATTGCGCATTTAAACAGAAACTTGGCTTGACATAAATGGCAACGCGGTTCTTTACTGTGGACTCAGCATCAAAGTGCAACTTTTAAATGTTCAATCAGAGAACGAGGATGAGGAGGAGGAGGAGGAAGAGGAAGAAGAAGAGGAGAAGGAAGAGGCGCGGCGTCCTCAGCAGTGAACTCAACTCAAAGGGTTTTTCTCTGGACAGTTGCACTTCAGTTAAATATCAGTTTTATTTTAAGCAAACCTCCTGTATTATCTATCACGGTTTACAGTCAAACCAAACTGTGCTAATTTCGATTTCTGATTTTCTCTTTGCTGTTCATGCTTAATATTCCACAATCAGCTTTTTATGTATTTTTAAGTGATGTTAATTTACAATAATAGGAAAATGTATCAGCTGAACTTCCAAACCTATTTAGTTTCATGAACTCTGGTCAACATGTTTATCAACATTTGGCTGGTGAGAATATGACTGTCTATTTTACTGAAGATTATTTTTAACTCCAGAAAATCACTGGAAAAAAATGGATAGGTAGTGAAATCTTACCCCTGAAGGGGCTGAACATTTTTTATCACTGTGTAAAAATACACTCTTGTTGACATTTTATCTTCTTTATTTTTAAAGAGCTTTACAAGTGGAATAAAACCTGCCATTAACTCTGTAGCTCAAATAACAAGACATTAAATACAGAACTGAAACCTGCTTGAAGTAAAATCACCAAGCAATGAAAAAAGTATTACTGAAATTTGAAAAATAAATACTCTCTTGCATTAAGTCTCTCTTTCAAAGTTCAATGTGAATGCATTTTTTTTTCTCAAAAACAGATCCTTATTTTTCACCTAATCTTTCAGTTATAACAGTTGAAATAAACAACAGAGACCCATTTGTTTGATAAATGAAAATATAAAAAAAACTCCCCCCGCTCCCAATATGTGTCATCACTGATCTGAGCACTTTGCTGATGTTGTGTAAAGAAACTTTTATCAGATGAGAAAACTCTCATTTAACTCTACATCAGGATTAGATTTCATCTCCCAAAGGGTTTTTGATTAGCAGCTCTGAGTTTCCAACCCGCTGCAGCTGGAGAAAATATGCATACAAATCAATACAACAACCATCGTTCCCCCTGACCAGCATAACATTTATTATAACATTATCCACCACTACAAAGCCACAAGTGGATTAAAGATAAATGTTGTTTATTTTCCAGGATTTGAATGTTTTGTTTCCCTAAATATTAGAATTGGGACTCTGGATACTCAGGTAATTTCTTATGATTGATATTAAGTGTAAATGCAAGAAATATATCCATCTTTTTGTTTGGATTTGAAGTTAGTTGTCTTAAATATCTGCTGATGGCAACATTCTTATTTCCAGAAATCTAAGCTCTACTTTATTCCTTTTTTATTTTCTTGGTGTTGGTCAAAATAGCAAAAGTAAACCACAACAGTAGCAACAAATACGCAGCTTTGCAAGTTTTTTTTTTTACACTTCTACATCATCGCTAATAACTTCGGAAGTGACAGTCTTCTGTTCATGCGTGCGTTCGCATCATTTTTAGCTGAAAAGCCGCTCTGCACTCTTTGCACCCCGAACAGACTGATACACATCTGCTGCTGCATCAAGATTTCACATCTGCCTCTGAATCTGCAGGAAACTCTGAACTCTGATTGATGTGCTATTTCAGTACAGACAGCAGAAGATGGCAGGATGTGGGACGGTGCCAAGGACTGTTGGGAAGGGAGCCGGTGTTGCACAATCTGACATGACATGTTTTACTGTTTACACATGCTTATGTGTGCTCCGTATGAGAGGTTGAGTCAAACTCAATGTCTCACTGAAATCAGGTGGTTTCCTCAGATAGCTTAGGGTTATGCATTTCTTAGACATGGTGCCTTTTCACAGCATGATCAAGTAACTATGTGACCTCCAATTGTTATCAAAATGCAATTTAAGTCAAATATGACTTAAAAGAAATCATGACTTTGTAATTTTATACCTTGGACCTCTATCACTTTAAAAACTCCTGCTCTTTATAAAACTCCACCTTCAGGAATTCATCACAACATATCTCCTCTGCTGACCGTTTAACAATGTTTTTACCGGCGTTACTCTGAGAAGTAGCTTATATAATGAGCTCAGGAGATGCACAGCTCCACCAGGTGTTTGCTAACTGCTGCTGGCTAGTCTGAAGGAGCTGCGAGGAGGAGCTTTGTCCTCGAACGTGGTGCTCAGTCTCCTCAGGAGTTATGCAGAGCTCAGTGGTTGCCAGGGGCGATTACATTTCTCAAACATGCCTGAAAGAATCAAGGCGACACTCGAGGCAACTTTGTAACATGATATAAATTTGAAAAAAGTCGATTTTATATAATGCTGCCCCTTTCAGAATTGGCATAATAAACTAAACAGCATTGCCTTGAACTCATATCAAACTGGCATTGATGTAATTTGATTTGTATTTGACTGTTTAATTTGATTAATAGTCTAGATTTCCGTATAAATTGGATCTATTTCAATTGTAAAGTGCATTAAAAAGAAATTAGTTGTGAATTGATGCCCCATGGCAGTGACATACTTCAGCTGCATTCTAATTGCATAAGGGAACGATTGGACATCATTCCTCATTTCAGCTGTTAGGTTCTATAACCATCACTGCTCTAGACAAAATCAATAAGTATTTACATCCATGCTGGTATTTGCAGTTGTACTCATTTAAAAAGCATTTCTGCTGGTAATGCACATCTGTTTGTACAGCTTAAAATGTTATTATTTTTTTGATATATTGTAAATAGTCTGCTGCACATTGTTAAAAAACATATCCTTATTGCACATTCCTTGGATCAGAGTATAGCACTTCTGATAACTGCACAATAGTTTTGATGTTATAATCTTGTTTGTATTTGCTTTTTATTTGCATTTTTTAAAATTATTTTTACTATTCTTTCTATAAACCTACATGACTCATGGGTACAGATACACCTACACTTCCCCCGTAACCCCAGAAGACCTTCAGCGAGCCTTGTACATTATCTGTAATAACAGAGAACATTTTCTCTCTTCCAGGCCTCTGGGAGTAGAATATCATTCTTCCCTTGTGGTTCTAGCTTGGGACTTCTTAGAACTGCCTCTTGACTCTTCGTCTGGAGTGAACCTTTTTTTTTTTTTTTTCTCCTGTGGTATCTGACACCTTTTGGGCGATGGGTTAGAAATTTAAAGCATGTTTGGTTTGCTTTGAGTTGCAGAACTGTGTGAGAAATGCTTAGGAGTTCAGGCAGTTCAGTATTTTTGTGAATTGAAAAAAAAAAAAACATTCCTGACCAGAGAGCGTTTTGATTCTGCTGTTAACGTCAAGTAAGCATTTTTTTTTCTGTTCAGAGTACGTACTGACTGTTATTGCAGCAAAACGATGGCTCAACAAAACAGTGACTTAGGTTGCTGAGTGCAAATGAATGACAGACTTATTGGATTTTTCCTTTTGTAAAATATTTTGGAAAATCATGTAAGAATGTTTTCAACTTTACAGTTGTGCACTGCTTTATGTCGGTCTGTCATATTTTATGTAGTGGGCCAACATGCAATCTGGGCAAGGGGGAAAAATACTTTTGCAAGACGTTGTAAATCAAACACGCCATTATTCTACGAAACAACAAAGCAGCCCGACTTGTTCACTTTGAACTGCTGGCATTCATTTGCACAGGGTCTCTTGCCACCTGCTCCAGGGTCAGCTCCATCAAGTACATTTGGCGGTGGACAGGGGAAAAGTTGCATAATCAAGGTCAAACAAAGAACAAAATAGTAAGATGAAGCTTGAAAGTACGGCTGTGTTTACATTCTAGTGACACAGATGTGGTCCAACAGGGTGAAAATTAGGCAAACTAATCTGTTTTTTTCATCCTACATAATTATTTGCCAACAGAAAGTTTTAGTTCTTTACTCATTAGTTTTTTTTTCCCCAGTGTTTTTCGCAAAGGAAGCGATCACAAAACGCTGCATCAAAAATTCTCTGCGTTCCTTATTATCATTATTCACTTACATAAATCTTGATCTAGATTTACTACTGTTGTCAAATTGTGTTGCTAGGTTGGTCACAGATGTTTAGAAGGTGACGGTAAAATCTTATCAAAAATGCTTTCTGTTGCAAACAGACAGGAACATGTGGGGAAACTTTGGGATCACATATATATATATATATATATATATATATATATATATATATATATAAATTCACATCTCACCCTCTGCGGGTGGTCTCTCTCTCTCTCTCTCTCTCTTTCATATTCTGACCTCTGACCTCTACCAGAGGCCTGGGAGCTTCAGGTTATCCTCCAGTATCTTGGCTGTGCCTAGTACGGCACATTTCTGGACTGAGATGTCTGATGTTGTTAC
>CAEGAF010028670.1:0-30995 GCA_903067075.1 Micropoecilia bifurca | reverse complement strand
CAAGCAGAGGCAGACAAATACATGAAAGAACACATTTTGTGGAAATATATACAACTATTAATATAGACCCAGTTACATTTGCTTAATTAAAATAACTGCTTAAAGGTTGTTTTCAAAAGGTACATTTAATCTGACAAACAAGACTCAACAGCACACACATTCTAATTTATTGAATATGACAGTAAAGTGTAAGAAAACTGATGTATTGTTCATAATTTAGATTTTTCAAGCTTATTATAATTTGGAACAGGCAAGCTGGTATCCAAAATTACAAGTGCATGCCACACTTTTCAGATCTCTATTTGCCCACAAAAATAAAAAAGAAAACCATAAATCATTTTGTTTCAACTCGACAAAGGCATTTTTCCACCTCCAGTTATAAAATCCAAATGAAATCCCCTGAAATTTACGATTGTTGCAGAATTTGAACAAGTTCAAAGTGGATACTTTTGTGAGGCCCTGATTCATATCCTTTTTACTTGTCACAATGTCTTGACATATATATATATATTTTTTTCCTGGAACAAAGTGTTTACCAGGTGAGCTTCGGTGTAGAGAAACACACTCGATCAGCCTGCCTTGTGTTTCAGCCGTTTTTACCGCTGCAGCCCTCCAGAGATGAAAAGCTCCATCAATTTCACTCATCGTCTGGCAAGGTCAATTTATTTCAGCACACAGTCTATCATCAGATGGGAAACAATTGACACCTCGCCTAACACATCCAACCTAAGGTGGATTATCAGAGCGTCTGCAGTTGTCACTTTCTTTTTAGAGTCATTACTCATGTGTGGGAGCAGTTTTTTTAAGATGATTTTTTTTCCATCTGTGACCAGGACTGTACATAATTTTTCTTCTTTTTTTTATTTCCTCATTTGTCGTTGATGTTGATTGTCGCAATAACAGGATTTCTTGTTACAGCGCCTTTGCGAGATAGAGAGAATGCTCTTTTTGGAATGTTTTTTTTTATTTTTCTCATAATCCCAATTAATAGGATACAGCGGCAATTGAGGTAAGACATTGTCTTATTGTTCCAGTAATCCTTTTTTCATTTTTTTCATTTATCTGAGAGAAACCTCGATGCTGAGGGTTTGGGATTGAATTTTCATGGTATCAAATAGCTCCAAAAAAAAAAAAAGCGCTTGGCACAGAGCTGCACCCCAGATTCAACGAGCAGTAGAACAGGCCAGAGGGACTTATTACGGAGCACAATGGCAGCTAATAACACAGTGCCAAGCTAATAGGATGGGCAAGAAATGAATGGTTCGGTCCAAGCTTCTTTTCTCTGCCTCCCCCGACTGATAAAACATGTATGAAAGCCTTTCTGAGCCACCGTATAGTGGCTCCCTTGACTTCTTTCCCCCCAGCGACACTTAATGCATTAGTTCTCATTTGAAAGCTGTTTTGAAATGGAAATTGCTAATGAGGCGGGAGGCCCCGGCCATGATCCGCATTTGGATTGCAGGGCTCCGTTTTGCTGGGGCCTGGTGATTTGGGAGGTGGCGGCGGCTCTTCTCGGAGTTCAAGCCCGTCTGTCTGTCTGTGGGGGACAGCAAACCATGACGACGCCACTAAACTACATCTGAGCGGAGTGAATTTGGTGAGAGAGCATTGAGTCGAGGGCTCTGGCGGTGGCAGTGCGTGTTGTTTTGACCGCCTAAAGAGGGTAGCAGCGGACATCCTTCATCTTTTTTTAGCCCTTGGTGTCAACTGAGCCGCAGCTGACAGAAGCCAGGCCACTCATTGGTTAAGGAGCCGACTTGGACACGACGACGAAATGGTGTGAATTCTTTACCCTGGTGACAAAGTGCTGTCTAATGTCTTTGCACCTCTGGACCTATGACAAATATTCCAGTTGCCTCACAGCGCCGCCTCCAGAGCTATGCAGGGAGAAGAGAGCCGGTAGAGGAGGACAGATTTACTGTACGGCCAACCGCCAGTCCCAATGGAGCTTCCGCGCGTGACGTCACTGCTCTAGTTACAGGGGTATCAGCGCCATCTTTGGTGTCCACAAGCAACAGTCTCGCTGTAGAAAAACAACAGTCTCGCAGATTTTTTCAATCCAAGTTACTTAAAATAATTTAGCTATAGTACGAACTTGCTGCATTATTGTCTGGTTATTGTCTGTAATTTCCAATCACACGACTGAAACGGTAAAGAAAAATGGAAAACGGGCTTTCATTTCACTATTTTCCTGCTTGGAAACAACCCGAGGAGGCTAAGCTATCGGAGCTAACGAAAAGAAGACGAATGTCCCGGTATCAGCGGTGAGTCGCTGATATAACCTTCTCCAACATCCCCAGATACGTACAGGTTTGCTCCAGACATTAACATTATGGTGAGTGAATAAATTTGATTTGTCGGATCAACCTTGAGCTGAACGTCCCTTACTCCGCGGAGTGCAGGATATTATCCAGTATCCAACTTGAAAACAGCTTTACTGCGGTTGGTAACACAATGAAAACACTGGTGGTCTGAATAGTTCGTTTAGGTCTGTGGACACCAAAGATGGCACCGAGCGACGAAAACGTCATATCCTGTGACGTCAACTCCAAAGCTCTATGAAGTGAGTACTCAGTGGAAGTCCACATGAGGGTAACGGTACGGGTTACGTCATGACTTGCGCCTCTGCGTCGTAACTGCGACATCCAAAATGGCGGGAACAAGTATTAAGGGCCATACTAATAAAAATAATGGAATAAAATTAAAAGAATAAAGTAATAAAATTATGAGAACAAAGTCGTAGAATTATGAAAATTCTACAACTTGTACGAAAAAAGTATTCAATTACAAGAAAAAAGTTATATTTAGAGAATGAAGTCGTAATATTACGAGAATAAAGTCAGAATATTACCAAAAAACGTCATAAAGTATTACTTTATTTGCATACAAGTTTAATCTCATTTTAAATGTCCACCATACAAATTTCTGCATCTCAAAGTCCTTTTGTGAGATATATTTGGTTGTTCAAATGTGTCTTGTGACCTGTTGAACACAAAGCCAAATTCAATATCATTGATATTCGTACAGTAGAGCGAAACATAAAGTACTCAACACTTTTTTTTCCAACATTGCCATATTTTCGTCTTTTCATTCAAAAACGTCACATGCAGCAATGAATTGTGAGTGATACACTTCGCCGAAGTCCACCTGAGTGGGGGGTTTAGTCGAATGTGGATCAAGGGTGCAAGGCCACACCGGAGAATTGGGACACGCGACGCACTCGAGCCCTTCGGTGGGAGCAAGAGTCACTCAGAGGAACCTCAGAAAGCAAACGAGGCCGGCGGAAGCAGAAAAGGCAGAAGAGGAGGTCCAGTTGAAAAGTAGATTTTCCACTTTGATTCAATTTTCAGGATTTTTCCAGCCTTTCCCAGAGCCTCGCAATCTCTCACACTGGCCGTATTATGTACACAAGCTGTGAAGAACATTTATGCAGCTGGGTGCATCTGGCAAGTGATACGCTTTTCATTCAAGGACTCTGAGGATGGCAGCGTGCCTACCTACCCCCACCACCCTCCCCGTTCTATGTATGGACACCAGACAAAAGCAGACTTAAGGAATGGGTATGTTGGGTAAAATGAGACTCCCAACGCTTTGGTCTTGTTTTAAAATTAGAGAGATTCTGAGGGAAATGTAAGCCATATGCATCTTGTCCAATTTGGCACAGCCAACGCACATGATTAACCGAAGAGACGTTAATCAAAAGTGGCTCAGCATTTGAAGGGGCGGTGAGAAGCGCTGCCAGCTGGTGACAACATGGCTTGTGTGCGCAGGCCAAGAGTGAAGTTTATTTGAATATGCATCTCGCCGTGACCGTTTTAGTTTTCTTTCTTTTTTTATTTTTTTCCCTCCACCATGACTCGCTCAGCAGAACATTCCTGGCTCTTCGCTGGAATCGCCTCAGAGCCGTTGGCACCTGAGAAAGACGGAAGTTTTCCCAAACCACAAAATTAGACATTCAGTTGTCGCCGATGCCTTCTGGTGGCACAAGCTTTAGCTCAGTTTGACACTGGCACACCTAGTTTCTGGCGTCCATGAGGGAACGTTGCCTGTGCAATTGCAAATTATGGAATTCATACCAACAGAAAATTGCAGCACATTCAAAAATAAAACACACTTTCTTTCCATAATGAGCTGTCTGGTGCCCCTGCTGAAAATATGCTGCGGTGTTTGTAAAATATAAATAGAGCGTAATAATTAGAAGTAAGTTGGCGTTTTTATAGCACAGGAAGCTTTGCTTGCTACTAATATTTCCCAGTTGTCAGGAATGTGATTCAAAACAGTCCAGAGAATTAGGGAAAAAAACAATGTACTGCATTCATAATTTTAGGAGTCTAACTTCATCTTACAGACTTCAATGTTTAAAAAAAACACATATTAAAGTCACACATTAGCCAATACTACTTTGCACAGTCTGTCTAAACACATCGCTTTTAGTTCCTCGTTCTGCAGACTTTCAAATTCAGATGGAGTCTGACAGGCCAGATAATTGATCAAAATGATGGTGTGTGAAGCAGCTTCCCATTTTTTTGTTTGAAGTGTGACTAACTAACCACATCGTGGACATTGTGTGTTCAGTGGTGATGTGGAGCAGATGAAAAGTCTGGACAGCCTCAGGAGAAGTGCCTTGGACACTTTCCGCTGCTAGAGAGAATAACTCTCCACAGTTTGGACATTAAGTGGTTGTAGCCATGTTCATTTTTAAAATGCAGAAAAAGCTGAAAACGTCCCTAAAGTAATAATCTTCCATTGTTTTATAAAAATAAAATGTGTTCTCATTGTCTTTAAAGTGTTTTTCAAGTGGTACCAGAGGATTGTGTGTCCTATATTATATTATATTATATTATATTATATTATATTATATTATATTATATTATATTATATTATAAGAACAGTTACAGTATAGGGTGTATGAGAGTCATTTAATTCAAAAACTTTACATTTATGGTGTTTTTGGTGTGTTATGTTAGCAATTATCATGGTGAGCATTAAAAAACAACTCTCTCTTTCTATACATTGTAGAAAATGTAGATTACCTTGCCTTGCTTTTATATTTTTTAAGTAGCTGTCAACTTATAAATTCAACATGTTTCCCTAGTCAGTCTACTTATCTGCAGAAAGTCTCGCTCTCTCTCACCTTCTCGCAGCCTTGAAAAACCACACATATGTCTCAAACCATAATAGAAAATAAAGTTTCCATTTTAATGGTCTCCTATATTTCTGAAAATACTGAAATATATTCCTTAAATAATAGAGTCCAGACCTAAGACCATTGTTATCAGTGCAAACTTCCGGTTTATACCTATTGTCCTATCTTGAACCATAAAATGAGGAAACTGCCTGACTGTTGAGTTTCCAACGGACCAGTAACCAGAGCTGAAAGTTGGCCAATTCCAGACAAAAGCTGATTTCCCCCTGTATCTCTACTTTATTACATTACATGTAGCTGTATACAGTGGGGACTTGATACTTTTGTCTTTATGTGATCAAAAAGCTTCCTTAAAAGAATAGCAAGAAAGCTATTATAAGGTTTGTATCATATTCTTCGATACCTCCGCTCCAACAGGCCTTCTCACCATCCCAGCCCTCACCTCAAATGCTTCTTTGGAAATTTGTCTGGCAGCAAACACACTTTGAAAAGCCTCTTATCTCCCAGATAACACGCATTATCTTATCTTGCTGTGTTCGTTAATGTCACAGCTTGTTCAAGAGGCTTGTTCTTCCACTTGCAGTGGGGCTTGTAGAACGGATTGTTTTCAGATTAGTCAGCGGCAGGCCTCTGGAGGTCCTGGACCCCCATACGACATGACTGTCGTCTCCCACAGGTACGGTTTTCTCGCATTCCCGTTTTCTGTCTCGTACGGCGTAAACTCTCACCCGAGTCGCAACGTCACCTTTCATCAGATAAAGCTCTGTGCCAAAAAGTGTACCATTCAGAGCTAACCGTGCTGCTGAATACTTTGCAGATGACTTGGTGTTACTCAGCTACAGATTACCTCAAAGTCCTTATCTAACATACACATACTTGAACCTATCAGTGTAGGGGAAAAAAATCCCAGGTTCCCATACTTGGCGGATCTTGTCCAATGTGTGTGTGTGTGTGTGTGTGTGTGTGTGTGTGTGTGTGTGTGTCTGGGTCCGTGTGTTGGTGAAAAAGAATGGAGGCAAAGCTTCATTGGCTGAAAACATCTGGCTATCTCACGCAGCCCCTTGGCTACACAGTGGCTCACTCGGCGATTGATTGGGGTGTTGAAGGCCAGCTATTTAACACATCAGAACAACAAGCCCCGCTATCATGCTGGCTCTTTCTCCTGTCTCGTTTCTGTGCCATTCAAGAATGTCTCTTATCTCTCCCCCACCCACTGCTTGTTGGTTTTAGTCAGACAAGCATATGCCCACATTCCCAATCGCAATAGACTGTTGTACCTCCGGTGCAACCCTCTATGCAGATGTGCTGAAGCTTTTACCCTTGTGCTGCTTCGTGAGAAGCAAACCTACAAAAGGAATAACAAGAAGCTGGTTTTGACGTTGCAAGGGGAATCTTCTTTTCGACCTACACTCTCCGGACGGTTTCCACTGAAAGAGTGACAGATGAAAAGTAAAGCTCTGCAGTTCCATATCATTAAATCCCACTCTCTCACCTGATTACGCTCTTATTGTCTCCCCTCGTTTTCCTCTCGTCATTGTTACTTCTGGGTGAAACGTGGCTGATAATGCGCTCTCGCTCGACGGATGCGCAACCCGCTCATTGCCATTTCTGATTCTTTGTTGTCGACGAATGGTTTTTAAATGAAACGTGCGACTGCGCTGTAATTACAATTCCGGGGGTATTATGAAATCAAATATCACAATGAGCGTAATTTTATTTGCTTGTAATCTCACTCACCCAGGCTAATAGGCCTCTTTTCAAAGGGCACACTTGTGTGGGTGTGGGGCCGCGGCTTTGAAAAGTGGACTGTCTCCTAACAGAATTGCTGGTTTCTGGTCTCCTTTGCGTCGGCCCTTTTGTCTCTGATATACAAGCACGGAGCTTGACAGTCTGGGGGACGAGGGAGATTCATCCAGCCTGTGATCTCATCGTTTCTCTGACAAACGGGCGCCTTTGGCAGGGCTGCTGGAGGTACGGCTTCCCTGCCCCCTGCTGGAAACCAGATCAGGCTGCTGCGGAGCTGCTGGTGATGAAGCCAGGGCACCAGACCAACCTGTTGCCACAAACCAACTTTGATCCACACACACGTGCTGATCCTTTACTAAGAACCGGAAATGAGCACCAGCTGTTTTTCTGCGTAGATTTGTCATTCTTTAACTTTTCATCCCGAGCACCTCATGAGAAGACTGTGCGTTTTCCAAGTACTACTGTTAAGACTCGCAATAAAATGCACTTGCACAGTTTACGGTGATTGGGTATGTGTTTTCTTACCCTAAAAAAATACTTAAGACAAAGGTGAGTTGAGTAGGATTTCAAATAGTGACTTTGTAATTGATGATGTAACAATTTTAACCATTAGGTAACGTTCTGAGTTCAATTTTCTTAGAAACATACTTCTGCCTGAACATCATGAAATCACTTAAAATAGAAACCGTCTGGCTTTTCTGATCTAAAGACATTTATTCACAGAGGAGAAACAAAGTCATTTACATCTGTCAATATGGAAAAGATTACAAAGTAACCAGCATTTCAAAAGAGCTATACTGATGTTTAAAGCTGCAGTATGTAACTTTTATTAAAAAAACGTATATTACATGTTTGTTGAAAATGTCAGTTTGTTATGAGACAGGTAATCTGTGAAAAGATCAAACTCCCCCATCTCCTTCCAGAGCCTCTATTTTCCGGGAGTACTGCACAAGAAAAAAGAGCATTTTTTTTCTTCCATAGAAAGCACCCAGAACTACCTAGAGTCTCTCAAAACCTTGTCGGCGAATGTTGTATGTGACCTACATAAATGCTGGTCACAGAAACGACACCACAAGGACATCGCACCCACAGATAAACATGGTTGTGGCAGCATCATTCTGTTTGATTACTTCTCTTCAAGAGTAGTTTTTGCCTTAACTCGCCATCTGCTTCAATAAACAAAACAAAAATTGTCATTCTGCAATAGCCTAACCGAAGCCCAGAACGAAATTCAACATAAAAGATTTGCAATCACCTGAAGACGGTTGTTTACTAAAGATGTTCTCAAAATCTGATCATTTGGAGACGAGTGAGCAAATATTGGAAAGTCATGATCAGGCATTGCTAATGGATTTCTACTAAAGAATGCTAAAAATGCTGAAATAAATGAATAAGTGTTTCATCAAAGCATGAGCTTCAATGTGTTTACTTTTGCATTTCTCTGTTGTATGTTTTGACCCCTCTACATTTTGTTTGTTTTATGGTTGGGTTATATAGGATGCAAGTCTGATTCAAAGTGGAAAAACCTTGGAACCAGTTCTGTGATGTACATATTCCTGTCTGGATGTTATTGTTTTTCATCAGAAGTCAGCTGTTAATTAACTGGTTTTAACTTTGATGTTTTCCTGAATAAAGCTTATGTATCACTTGTGGTACATGTACCACAGTTTGAGAACCCTGGATCTAGATTCAAAGAAAAAAACCATTTCAAACAAAAACGGCCAAGTCAAAAACTCTTCATGTTTCATATTTCCCAAAAACCTGACATGACCGCTGCTGTTTTGTCTGCATTCACATTTTTTTGGCTCATGGTTTAATCTGGGGGATGCAATCGCCAGCCAGTCAATCTTCATTACATTCCACTCAGCCGCTCCACCAAGCCCACAATTGTTTGACATTGATTTAGCAGATCCTCTGCGTCCATGTAATTCCTCATGCGGTGTTTGGTAAAGATCTTTCCTCTTTTTGTGTGTGTGTGTGTGTGTGTGTGTGTGTGTGTGTGTGTGTGTGTGTGTGTGTGTGTGTGTGTGTGTGTGTGTTTGTGTGAATATTTTCCGCGCAAACTCCAATGTTAACAGATTACATCTTTAAATTGAAATCCTTCTCCCCCCCCCCCTTTAGCATAAATGTACCCATGTCAGCTGCAGGCTGAGCAGGAAATAGCTCATATTGATTGTGGACGTTCCCATCCCACACTGAGCGATCCAGGCCGTGAATGCTGCTCACTCAGTGCAGTCCAACATGGTTGCCTCTGATTTCAGCTCACAGTTTGAAGAGTGGGGGAGGGGGGGGGGGGGAAGGGATGGTGTGTGTGTGTGGATGTGTGTGTGTGTGTGTGATTGTGGTTCATAGGAAGAACAAGCGCTACCCCTGGTGGCCCAGCCGGAGCGGTGCAACCGCGGATGAATGGCACCTCCAGCTGCTTCTGGGCCCCCTTCAGATAAGTTAACCTTGTGATAACATGCTAATGCCTGATTAATGTTGCAGTAATTAGACACAGCTTTTCACACTCAGTTAAGAGGACATCCTCCAGCAATTAGCTGGAGCCGCCGAGAGATAATTTCGGTGAACACAGCGGAATCACGCTCCTCGCGCGCTCGCTCGCCTCCGTTCCCACTTGGCAACATTAAGGTTTTTTTTTTTTAAATTATTATTATTTTCTCATTATTTCATTTAATCACTCGTTTGATGTTTTATACAGCTGCCACGAGTAATCTTTGATCCAATTAGGAAACGCCTGATTGACGTGAGCGGCTGAGGGCGTGGCTTTCAACGAGCGGCGTTTACTTTAGCCTCTCGTGACCTTAGTTATCAGAGGATCTGTGGAGGTTTAGCGGAATAACATGAGGCTAATAATTGTGCTTAAAAGATAAACTGCGCGGGTGCATCTGTGTGTGTGTGTGTGTGTGTGTGTGTGTGTGTGTGTGTGTGTGTGTGTGTGTGTGTGTGTGTGTGTGTGTGTGTGTGCGCGCGCGTGTGTGAGAGGGAGAGAGAGAAGCAGGCTCGCGCAGACATCTTACAATGAGGAATGAAGCCATTAGTGAACGGAGGCCCCTGTGCTCAGAAGCCACACACTGAACATTAATAATGCTCTGCCAGGGAGTAGATGGGGCTTTGCTGACATTAGGCCTGCATTAGAGACTCGTTTGCTATTTCTATTAGAGACACACTGTATAACGAAAGACCTGCCCTCTTATAATTTGACTGAAAAAATCTGTTACCTATGTTTTTTTTTCTACTCAACATAACTTGTAAGTAAGTTCCATCAGATTCATTTTATTTTTTTACATGGACATTGGTTACACGTTTAATGACTAGGTCTAAAAAATGAATGACTGTGAGATTAAACCATATTATAGAGATAGTAAAGAAGCTTTCGGTGTTTATATGGGGTGAATATTAAACAAAATGAGAAATTGTGCTATAAATGGGTATGTAAATGTGTAACCATTACACTGTCAGAGAGGACTGTTCCCTGATAGTTCCCAGTAGGTCATGTGAAAAAAGTTAAACTTGAACACTTTATGGTTAGAGTTTGTTGGATTATAACTCCATGTTTTTTATTAAAATTTCTGAACCCCCAAAGGCCTTTGAAGATTAATTTTCTACACTAGTTCTGCGTTTTGATGCAAAAGCAGGACTTCACAGTCACAGGGATTTTAACTTTACTTATTCAACTTTAATGATTTAGTTGAATGTTTCGTATAGAAATAACCCTCATATATAGTGGGGTAATTCACCACTATAAAAGTGAAACATGTAGACAAAAATAAAAAAGAAAAACAGAAGTAGAAATAATAGGTTATGCTGTAAGGGCAAATTTACAGCACAGGAAAATAGTGTGCAGATATTAAAAATAATAAACTCCAGTTAATAGCGACTGAGTAGGATAATTAAGAAAATGTACAAAATCCATATTTGTCCATAAAAACAACAGATGATAAAAATTGCTATTTGTGCAGAGAACAAATGTCAGTTTGCTTATTTGCATGTTCAGCCAAAGGACAGTCCATCCTCTAAAGTTAAATGTCACTGAGCAGCTAACATGAACCAGAAAAACCTTTATTCTGTTTCCAAAAAGAGGAAAGATTCTTCAACATGATGTTGAAATTTAGTCTGCCTGTACAGTTTGTACCGTTTTCCGTTAATGTGCTTTTTTTCATATGGATTTCAAACATTGTAATCACATGAAGTGCTCACACTCCAAAAACTGCCAAGAGATATTGTCGGACTGTATTATTTACATTATTACTCCCTAAAATTAGCAAATAAATTGTACATTTGCTGACAACTTAATCACTCCTGTCTCTTTGTTTGTGTGTTTGAAGCCTGTAATATTAAATATTAGGATACAGGAGCCTGGAATATCATCCACTTAGGTCAAGTTTGCTCTTGATTTATGTTTGGTTCTAATCTGTTTTATTAAGTATGGATTAATGGCTTTCAGTAAATCTTGACTGGCATTCTAGGCTTGATGTATTTACCCACTGAAACAGCGTAAGAGGGAGGATGATGATAAAAGCTTCATAAGCAGAAATGGCAGCTCATATATCACTGTAATTAAAGCTTCTCTTTGAGAAAGTAGAAATGAAATCCTGAAACGATAAAATAGCGCTGCTGTTTTATCCCACATTTCACTATACTGTTTAAAATCAGCTGTGTTCCTGGATTTTGTCTTTAAGTGAAATGAAGCTTCTGCGCAAATTCAATCTGGAAGGCTCTTTAGCTTCACTTGCCTCATCAATCAGTCTCAGTCTCTCCAGATTGAAATACTTTAATAGACTAAAATTAAAGCTAACTTTCTAACAACTAACAGATGAGTGGGAAGCATTGTTTTTCTTCATGACCAGAGAAATGCAGTGGTTTTTTTTCTTTCTTTCTACCGCATCTAAGATTTATGTAGGGAGTGTGAAATGTCTCATTTATTTTGGCAAGAATGAACAGTGACTTATTTCCCAGACACTGGAAGATAATGAGGGTCGAACTGATGCAGATAGACAAATTATTGTGTGAAAATGCAGCAGAAGAGACTCGGGCTGCAGACGGCATCAAAATTTGTTCGACTGACAACTTTACAAGACCTACAGGGCCTTGCATAAGTATTCAAACCCTTTTAACCACAAACTTAATTTTTTTTGTATAGTTTTTGTGATAAGCTAAGTAGAAGAAAGGAAAATCCTCCTTTAATTACAAATTTGGTGAATATAGCTTGTATTTGTATTTGACAACCATTTAAGGATTAGGAGAATTGAGAACTGGTTGATGTGGGAGTTGGTCCAAACCAAATCTGGTCTATATGGAGGAATGGAAAGAAAAAAGCACTTGCTTTTTTAATATGTATAAAGAGCCATAAAAAACCTTGTTTATGCAATGCAAGGGACACAAAAACTGTGATAGAAAGTGCTGAGGTCAGATAAGAACCGGTTTAGACTTTTTGGTCAAAATGCAAAACCCTGAAACTTAATGAGACATATCTGGTTAAATAAAGGCTACAAAAGTATATATATACATATTGTTCAAACTGTGCCTGTAAAACAAAATGTCGCTCTACTATAAGATAGTCAGCGGTTCCATGAAACATTAAAGAATTGGAGAAGCACTACATCCAGGAGAAGTTGTCCTATTCTGTGTCAGAAATTCGTTTTACAAACGGAGCAGGGGTGGAGTTTGAACAATGACTACTTCAGGTTTGCTGATGAGCTGTAACCAACAGATACGCCTCTAAATGCTCATATACACATGTCACCCTGGTTTCCCTCAAAATAAAGAAGCACGTGATGATGAAGATGGTCTTTTCATCTGTACTCTCGATGACCTAGGCTAACTCAAGACACACACAGCTTTGGAGCCAGTGTAAGTTTCCCGTCATGTGTGATGGAATTGAACGGTGCATCGTTGCTTTCCATCTTCATGACTCTGTTTTTCCACATTCCACGTTGTAGTACCTGAGGATTTTCGGGAAATCCCTGAGGTACCTTGAGGAAGACAGGCCTGAAATTTGACTGCACCTGGAGGTAATCATTACCCCGATGATGGATGAGAGGCAGGGCCAGATATGGGGAACTGCTGGACTTCATGAAGGTGCTGCCACCTCCAGGGATTTCTCCTGGCTTTATATTTCTAACTCTGTCAGCCTCTGTATTCCAGGAAAAACAGCATATATGACTCTCGCCATTGTAATAAGTTTAAAATATAGTTATTTTGAACTTAAATCTAACAAATAGAATATTTTTTGATTGGTAGGTTGGTGTAGAAATCACACGGCAGTCACAGCAAAGACTAGCTTAAAGACGTGGACTTTGGGAATCATTTATAAAGAGTGGATTGTTTAAATTATATGTAACCTGCTGCAGAATTGCATTGTGGGAAATTTTTGTTATATATGGCTTCATTCTTTTTAATTGTGTAACCTGATATGGTTTTTTAGATAAAAATGTTTTCTATTTTTTATTATTATGGAAGAAGCTCATTCATTTGCCTGTGTTGCTCTGTAATGAGGATCTGCAATTGAAAACTACCCTTTATGGCTAACAGTGACATATTATTTTATGATAGGCATTGTCCCTTTTGAAATAAATTAATGACAACAGAACAAAAGCCTTTGCAATCAGTTTTCTTGTGTTGCAATGACTTGTATTTTCTCCTCATTAGTCACTGACATGCATTGTTTCCTGTTGGTTATTGTTCCTTTCTAGCTTGTTGCAGGCAAACTGGGCTTTTTAAGCACAGGTTCACTTGGCATTAGCTTTACAACAGCTGTTTAGGTTGTGTGTTTGGTGTGTAACGTTCTTAGTTTAAGCATTCATGGTGATTGGTGACAAAGCAGAAGAGAGTTTAACAAATCTTTAAACCAACCCTGGCAGATCCTGCTGACAGATCCAGTGCGAATTTGTTATTTTCTCGGAATTACAAACGTCAAGGAAGAAATAGAAAAACACATCTTACTTGAGTGGGGGGGAGCTATAGAGTTTCTTTTTACTCTCTTTAATAAGAATTAATAACAACAATTGAATTAGATTTCTAAAATGAGTTTATCCTTGTAAAAATGTTTTTTCGGCTATCTGTAGTATTCACTAGAGATACGAAGAATGTATTTGTGAAAACAAGATATTTTTCCTTGAAAGCATGACGTGAGTTATAGCTGGTATGTTGATTTTTAGATGGGGAAAATTATTTTGCTCTGAACGGATTTTAAAATAACCCAAAGGTATTCCTCATCAATATGTGTTTTATTTTGACTAGTTTTAGTGCCACAACTGATATCTGAAATATTCTTTTATCATTAGTCATTTCTAAAAATCGATACCTTAAAATATAATTCCTACTATAGTAATACACTTTTGGATAGCTTTATTTTTTATTTTTACTGGTACAAAGGCTAACGAGGAGGCAGACGAATCTTTTGTATTAAATCTAGTAACAGCTTACCATAGCTGTACCCCACTTTGAATAAGGCACTAACGCCCCTCCTCAGTCAGCTGACGACGGTCCATGTTGCCAGGAAGTGCTTCATTTTTCAGCTCTAACCGGAATATAAGGAGTAGCTGTTTAATACTACACTGCTGGGACATCAAACCGAACGTTCCATGGTAAACTAAGTAAGAGCTGTGGGACATAAATGTAGCTAAGAGAGGTGCGGGTCTGAGAACACAGATGCTAGAACACAGATGCTAATGCTAGTAGTCTGGTTAGCTTAGCATTGAGCAGAGTTGTTTGGGTTTCGTTATTTGCTCTAATAACACGTTAGGCGAAAACTTTTTGAAGCGTTGGTGTTTGGCAGTTGGAGTAACTGTGACTTTGTTTTAGTTTATCACGAAGTTAAAACAGCGGGAAGCTGTAATGTAGTCAGTTTATTTATTTTTTATGTAAAACAGAATGCATCTACAATTTGTATCTAATTCTGCCTGTTTGGTAAATTGCTCGTTTTCTGTAGTTCTAGATTATATTTTTTGTCGACGTAGAAAGACTGTTCATGACGTCGGCTTTCCATAAATTTCATAACTGCATCTAATAGCACCTAGTCTATTTAAACTGGCCACTCAGATGTGTTTTTGCTAAAAAAATAAATAAATAAAAATAAAAAAACATCCACAGTGTTTTTTGGCTGGATCAAGTTGAGTTAAAAATGTCCCACAATCGCTGTTATTATTTAGGAAAACGTGACTTAAAAATAACTTTATGGTTAAAAGTAGTAAAGTTACGTTATTGAGGCGTTATTAAGCCTCAATAAATCTCACATAGATTTAGTCTGGAGATTTAAAATCCTAGGTTGCCATTCAATAAATGAGTAGTAAACATTTTACATTCTCAAATTTGTTTCATTTCACTTTCTGTTTGTTGCACTAAGTCATTTCTCTAAGCCAAACATTCCAAAAAGAAATAGTAAATGTGTCACATATAATCTCTAAAGGTATTTTCTGATGGTTTCCCCAGGGTCAGTCATTGAGACATGGAGAACGTCAGCAGTGGTCAGCCGTGGGGGAAGCTAGTCAAAGTGGACTCCAATGAAACAGTTCTGCTTTTCACTAAGGAATGTACAGTTGGCAGAAAAAAAGGTAGGAAAAGTTTTTGTGTGTGTGTGTTTTTTCTTTTTTCTTTTTTGGAACAGATTAAGTCGTCTCTTTTTCTATTTCTAATGTGTGTTAGAAACGGCCAGTGTTTATCCCAGCTTTCAGAGCTGCTCTCACCGAGTTAAAGTCCCCATTAAGAGAAGACGGGCCTTTCTGCGCCGTAGACGTTTCTGTCAGTGTCTGGAGCCTTTATAACCTCCCCCTTGAAAACACAAAGCCTCCTTTAGTGCCCCAAACTTAGACAGCCCCTTGTGATGAGAACAAAAGATTTCTATTGACAACATGCCTGTAGAATATTAAGTAGATTTTTTTTTTGTATGGGTTTCGCTTTAGAGCTGGTTAGGGCTATATATCCCTCTGTGTGTGCTTTGTGGCTGAGAGATTATGGGAATCTACTTTTTCTTTTTTTGCTATGCAAAGCTATTGGGGTCTGAAAAGATTGCATAAATTAGCCAATGTCTGGGTAATAAGATTGAAACACGTCATGGCAACTTTAGGTGCAAGGTGGGTTTGTTTTGACAGGATTGTTAACTATATGTTTCTGTATCATTTATGATCAAAATAACAATTTGAAGCATAAAAAAGTAAATATTTTGTTTCCTAAAAACACTTCTTATTTTTTTTTTTACTTTTATGCTTTTTTTTTCAGGCTGCTATCTGTCTTTTCCATCCAATAAACTTGTCTCCGGGGAGCACTGCAAGATAGTAAAAGATGAACACTCAGGGCAGGTTTGGCTTGAAGACACGAGGTACTGTACCCCAAGAGTTTCAAATGAAATTCTACTGCCTGCAAAATGACTTGTTCTTTATTTGGTTTTTTTGCTTGTTTTTTTACATTACACACATGAATAAAAATCTGAAAAGTGTGCATTTGTATTCAGGTTTGCCCTATATTTAGTGCCATCTACCATTTCATTAACTTCCTTATTCCATTAGTGCCATTCTGTGGAATTAGAACATTTTGATAAAAAGATCATAATTGCCCTCATGCCCATATAATTTTTAGTTTAAGTTTTTAACATTCACTATGGAGGGGCAAAAGTGACATGAGCCTCATGTTAAACATAGTGCTCCATATATAAAAAAAAATCGCAACAAAATATGTTTTTGAATGTAATGTAAAAACATGTGGGCAGGGTGTTAAGCATCAGGGGTGTACATACGTTTGGAAGCCACCATAATAATATTTCCAGACTTTTCTCATGAGTTTTCCTTCATTTAAAGAAGGCCTTATATTTCCTAAACTTTGGCTTAAAAAAACCCCATCAAAAGACTTGGTAATATTTTATACTTTCATATGAGTTGAATTAATATTTTTCTAAATGAGAGAAGATATTAATTGACTTGTTGCATCTCTGATCTGTTTTCTGCAGCACTAACGGCACAGTGATCAACTCGTCCAAAGTGGTCAGGAAGCAGACTCATGCGCTGCAGAACGGTGATGTCATCTACTTTGTGTACAGGAAGAGTGACCCTGATCAAAGTAAGCAGCTCAGAATCTGCTTATGCTCATTTATATCTACAAGCCTTTAACAGAAAAGACTCACAGCACATCTTGTTACTCTCTAGACATCGCCTATGTTTACCACTCTTTAAACATGGAGGCCGCTGCTCCAGAAGACGGTTGTGGTGAGTAGTTGGATAATGTCCTGCAAGCGGCTCGTTGTATTGTGAGTCTGTTTTGATAGTTTCCCATCTCCACATGCACACAGAGAGGCCAGCCTGCAGTCTCTTTCCGGTTCTGGCTTCAGAGATGGCCTTCTCTGTGCGACCCGTAATGCTCAAGAGAGCTCCTTTGCATCCACCTCGGGAGGAGCCTCAGCCTTCCACCTCCACTTCCCACTTTTGTATTAAGAAGCCCTCGTCTAAAGCCCCCGTTTCATCAGCTTCTTCTGCTTTGTGTGCGTTGTGTTTTTTTTCTTTTGATCGATTGGGTGATTGATGATTTTGTTCTCTCTTTTTTTAATCAAGTAACTTTTGATGCGTGTTGATCTTACCAGGTCAAGTTGAGGATGGAGCCTCAGCAGTAGACGAACACTCAGGCAACCCAGAGCCAGGAAGCAAAAGGAGGAGAACAGATGGTGATCGGTTTCTCATTTTGATTGTCTGTGCATCTGTTTGTCTTTTTTTTTCTCCTCATGTCGTATCTGGAATGTTTTTGGATGTGAAACCAGACAACCTGTAAAAAGTCAGGGTTAGCAGCAATTGATGACAAATGCAAATGTCATCATTTGAACATGGACCCTTTTTACAGATGTGACGGGATCAGCTAAGGGGGATGTTCTGTCTAACCCGCCTATGAAAGAGACTAAAACGGACAAGATGGAGGAGTCGCTGACATGCGTGATTTGCCAGGACCTGCTGCATGACTGCATCAGGTGAGAAGTCAGAAGAAAGGTCCTCAGCAACAGATGGACTCCAGATGGGGCTGGAGCACCTGGACATCATCTGGACAAAAATTAAAAACATGCCCTTCTGAAATGTCTTCATTTTTTACAATGTATTGCATGGAAGCCAAGAGGACTTACAGCGTGTGCTTTTTCCAGATGCTTTTCTCTAGATAATGAGTTCATTTCCTGGTTTTTCTTTTTTTTTTTGGAGAAAACAAGTCAATTTCTAATTTTCTCACCATAGTGAGTTACTTTATTGATGGGTTTTCTGGAGATAATGAGTTAATTGCTAATTTTAGCGTCATAAAGAGTTAATTTACCAATGTTTTTCTCGAGATAAGTTAATTTCCTAATGGTCGTCTCGAGATAAACAAGATAATTTCCTGATGTTTTTCTCGACATAACGAGTTGATTGTGAGATGTTTGTTGTGTGTGTTAAACCTGATTGCTGTGGCTCACATTTGAAAGATAACTCAATATTTCAAGAAAATTGTCGAGAAATTAACTTAATCTCGATAAAGATTATGCAGAGCCGTCCGCTCTTGGCTTCCGTAGTATTGTGTGTGTGTGTGTGTGTGTGTGTGTGTGTGTGTGTGTGTGTGTGTGTGTGTGTGTGTGTGTGTGTGTGTGTGTGAGACCCAATGTAGCACTTTTTTAGATTTAATAACCCACGTTGCTTGTCCCCCACGTTTTTGTCATTTTGCCCAACAAAACTTCATGTAATAAATCTCACACTGGCCAGGAAAAGGGGCCTTTTTTCCCCATTTGAGCTCCTGTCCCTCAAAATGTCTGTGTACACCACTTGAGGTCCTTGATTGGATTTTTTATTTCTTTTTGGTCTGGCGTGTCACTTGCGCTTATGTCAGAGTTATATATTTGGCTCTATTGTTTTGTGCCTTCAGCTTGCAGCCTTGCATGCATGTTTTCTGCGCCGCCTGCTACTCTGGCTGGATGGAGCGCTCGCCGCTGTGTCCCACCTGCCGCTGCCCCGTGGAGAGGATTTGTAAAAATCGCATTCTGAACGACCTGGTGGAGGCCTACCTCATCCAGCATCCAGGTTTGCACACAAGCATTGTGATGTGGCTTAAAAATAAAACTTCTTTTCTCGGTTTCCAATTTTAAGCGATTTATTTTTTCCTCATTTTTTAAAAATATTTCAAAAAACTTTTATTTTTTATTTCAATCGTCTCTTCTGTGAGTTGTATGACAGAATATTATTAGGGCTCGGCTACGAGAAATTTTGTTTAACCCCTTAAAGCCTGACACAAAGTAAATCTCAGAAAAAAGCTTTTGATAAATTATTTATCTAAATATCAAAATTATTTCAACATTACATTTATAAATTGCACATCAAGGGCTAATTAAGAATATATTTAGCACAGTATTGAAGTCCAAATACAGATGTGAATGTATTTTGTACTTTTTCCATGATAGTATAAAACAATCATGTTAAAACTAGACACCAAGATGTGCTAAGCTCAAGATTGTGTTTCTAAACTCAAAGCCTGCCTTTCTCTCTCTCTCTGTCTTACAGAGAAGAGTCGCACTGAGGAAGACCTGAAGAGCATGAACAGTCAAAACAAGATCACTCAGGACATGTTGCAGCCCAAAGTGGAACGTTCCTTCTCTGAGGAGGAGGGCAGTTCAGATTACCTCTTTGAGCTGTCTGACAATGACAGCGACTTTTCAGACATTAGGTAAAAAAAATCAAATAACAAAGCCACCACTAAGCTAAACCAGAGAAACGTGTTTTAAGTCTCTACTCACCTTTGCAATGCATTTCTTTCCCTGCAGTCAGCCCCTTCTGATGTGCAGGCAGTGTCCGGGTTATGTGCGGGATATGGGCCAAGTTCTGTTTGCTTCGAGCTCAAACTATTGGCTCGCTGGTCTTCCACCTGTCCAGCCTCCTCCCACACCTGAGTGTGGTGAGGGGACAGCAAGGCCGGCCGGAGAGCAGCCCTCCACGTCCTCCGAACGGCCCTCAGCTAACGGTGAGTCTAGATTAGGCGCCAACTAGTGTGACGTTCAAACAGGATGAAAACTGAGTTAAAATATCACAGTTAGTTCCCTACAAGCCTAATGATTTTTATAAAGTGGGAATACAGCTGCCGTCATCACTGCTGGTGCTGAAATGTTGTTACATGTGTAGCATATTTGTTATTTGGGATGAAATCCGGTTAATTTTTGTAGGTTTCAAGTGTTTAATGTGTAAAATAATGTAACGGGCCAAACGCGACAGTTTTATTCTTGATAACAATGACGGACAATTGAAAAAAAAAAGTATTTTAAAATTTAGGTGTACAAAAATTAGAATCTTCCAGCTATAGTGGTAGGTTTATTTAATTTGCATAAACCGGTTTTTGTTTTACGTAATTTTTACGTAGTTTTTGATTCTTTCTTCCAAATTTTTCAGAATAGCATTTTATTTAGGTCAAGACCAACAAATTCTGATCCCTAACTTTTAAAAAAAAGTAATATTTCAGAGGGATATTTAGCTGTAAGCTTGAAGCTCACTATATAAACCAGTCTGTAACAGTTCTGAAGCTCTTCTTCTTGCCTCCGCTGCACAGCGCCTCAGGAGTACTGCTGCCCCCCACAGGGCCGACACCTCATCTGCACCTGCTGCCTGCAGCCGATGCCAGACCGGCGGGCCGAGCTCAACAACCAGCAGCAAGTTATCGCTCAGCAATGTGAGTTGTCCCATCACCTGTTCGTCCTTCTTTGTAGCTTTTAAAAATAAATAAATAATAAAAATGTGTGCCTCCTAACTGCACAGATCGTGATAAATGAAGCTTCATATGTTGCGTGTTGGCAGGTATGCTGTGCCAGAGTCCGTTCTGCCACATGTACTGGGGCTGCCAGAGGATTGGCTGCCATGGCTGCTTGGCTCCATTCAGTGGTGTGTGTCACAGCTGTTCATCATTTAACATATGTGTGGTTTACTGATTTGACTGTCTTTAGTTGAACCCTGTTCAACTAAAGACCTTTTCCATTTCCATTTTAATGGAAATGGAGAAAGCTCCAACTTTCTCCATTTCCATTACAAACGCTTTGTGACCAGTGACCTTTTCACCTTTTTTTCAGGGCTTAATCTGACTGAAAAGTGTCTGGATGGCGTGCTGAACAACAACGCATACGAGTCAGAGGTTCTACAAGTAAGTAAGCCCTTCATTATTTGTTTCTATTATTACTCTGCTCTTTTTGTTTTAAATCAGAGTTGTTTTTTTTTAAAGCATAATTTTTAAATGCTAATTTGTATGCACACCAAAGTGGAATAGAACTTCTAACTACATGATCTACTTTGATGTACTTTGATTTGCATGAAGTCTGGATATGAAATCCGCATATCAATATATTATGATATTTGATGTATTGATTTTATATTTTCACCAGAACTACCTTTCTGCTAAGGGGAAGACATGGAAAGATCTGCTCCAGGAGTCTTTGCAGGGCTTACAGGAGGGAAAGTTTCTCCTGACAGGTGACTCCCCACATCAAAGATCTTTAATTGCTGCTCACTGAATCTTTTTTTTTTTTTACTCGGTGCTTATATGGTAGATCAACACGAGGCAGGGCAAAGTTGTGAAAATAGAAGAGAAGGTAAAATTAAGGAGGAAAAGGAACAACAGACAACATAGCCAATAGAGTGACCTAGTCAAAGTAATGATGATGCACTAATTACAAATACATGCCACACTTTTCAGATAATGGTAACTTTATATTAGGTGTTCAATTAACTATTATTTTAGTAATCAATTTATTCTGATGATTAGTTGATTATTCGAATAAAAAACATTCTACAGATTTTTTTTTTTTTTTACAATTTTTTTATACAATATTAAAAAAACATTGAAAAATGCAAATAAGATTCAGATCTCTTTACTGCCTAAAATGCAATCTGAAGATCTGAAACAGGCAAAACTAATGGTAAACCGCTGGAGGAGTTTAGGCTAAAACATATTTCCAGAAAAAGCTTGTTATTTTTATCTTTAATGCAAAATGTTTATTTGTACAGTTTTGTCTTAATTGCTGCTTTAAATGTGCTTTTTTTAGTCTGTATACCCCAGTTAATGATTAATCAGTCACTAAAATTAGTTGACAATTAAATAGATTAATCTCTTCACCCCTACTTTATATTCTTTTCGTTCCTCTTAAAAATGACTGCTGCCCGGCTGTAGAACTAAGTGAATAGCATGTTGAATAAAATCCCAATAAAACACTTTGACGTTTGTGTAATCAGAAAACACAGACAAGTTCAAAGAGGACGAATACTTCTTGTCTAAAGTCACAAAATGGCGCTCTCGTTTTGCTGATGAATGCTGACCATGTCGTTCAGATTGTCGCATCTCTGCGGACACGCTGCTGTGTTCCTGCTGCGGCCTGCGAGCCTTCAAGGAGCTGGCCTACAAGTACCGACAGAACATCCCTCCGTCTGAACTGCCAGGTCTGAACTTTGTAAAGCTGCGGATTTCCTTTTCTAGTCCATTTCAAACACTTTCACTGCGATCCAGTAACATTCGTTCATCCTCAGCTTCTGTGGCGTCTCGTCCCGACTGTTACTGGGGGCGTAACTGCCGCACCCAGGTGAAGGCGCATCACGCAGTGTGAGTCCCGTTTCGCTTCTTCAGCCACCAAAGTTTGATGTCAGAATTTGGTGCATGTCTTAACCCTATACAATCACTAGAGGGAGACCTTGTATAAACCCTTTCTTTTTGTCTGAACACCAGGGGAAGATGTTTCTCTGTGGTTCTTACATGTAAAGCTAATTCTTCCCTTCTTCATTTCAGGAAATTCAACCACATATGTGAACAGACGCGTTTCAAGAGCTGAAGCAGCCGGACGTTCGATTCTGCTGCGTCAAATGCACGTGAAACACGATCTCCATACGTTTCGCTCTGCACGCTGTAGACGACACGCCTTATGCAATTGCCTAATGCACATATTAACAATCAGTGTCCATTTACAACAATGGCCTCCTCAGATATTCAGGAGAACAGTATCTATGCACATTCGGATTGTTCCCTTCAAGTCGAGGTCTTTTCATTCGTACAAGTTGCTATTCCTCAGAATAAACACCCCGAAACAGTCGATATCTGGTAAAGGAATCATTTGTTTAGGTGGTGAAATGCTTAATGGTGTTTGTTAATGCTGCTGCCATCCTGGGCAACAAAAACTTCAATTTTGTCGTTAGATTAGAAGCTATTTGTGTATGGAAGAGGGAAATGTACGCATGCTAAACAAGTCGTCTTTTTTTTTCCTGTTTTCTTCATGAGAATTATTTTTTTTATCATTTTCCCAATATGCTAACGTTATTATTCAGGGATTTCCATTACTCATTACATCTAAGTAATCATGTAAAATATCTTACAATAGCATTCATTTATTTCAATATTTCTACTTAAGTGAAAGTCTTGGAAGATAGATTCATTACTCTGTTTTCATCACTCAGCGTTTTTTGAGCAATTGCAGGTTGAAATGAATGAAAACTCAAAAATTACTTGTGGGAAAAATGGAAAAATGTTTTGGTCTTTTGCAGTATTTTCTGATTTGATGCTATGCCAAACACAATCACTCAGAAAGACTCCCAGCAGAAATTCACTGACTGTTTTCATTGAAAGTAAGCCACAAAAAACAATCACTAAAAGGATCTGGAAAGTTGAGTGGAAGGAAAAGAAAGTGTGACATACCTGAGTTTTCAAATTGAATTACTTAACTAAATGACCTAACTCTTCCAACTTATTCAGATGCACCTATAAGGGTCACCGGAACAGGAGCAGCTAAGTATTTTCAGTCTTAAACAGTCCATCACAATGCTATATGTTGCTAGCATTAACCGGTTAAGTATTACTTGCGTTTCTAGGCAAAAAAAGAACCACACACACTAAAACTCTTAACACATTGTGATCCAGTGTGATATCTGTACAGCATTTAGTTGTTGCCGTGTAGTAAGGGCTAATTTGTGTGATGAAATCCGTTGCTTCCTTCTGTAAAACTTCAGGGAAGAAAGTGATGCGAAGTCAAGCAGCTGCGACTCTCAGCTGTGTTTACAGGAAACTTAGACGGATGAAGCCAATAAGAGACGCGGCATGAGCTCAGTTACTCGCATTTTTCTTACCTCTCTCATCAGAGCGTTGATCTCTGTTGATTGTTCTCTTATTGCTCCTCAGGTACACAACACTTTTTACTTTGAAACTTTCTTTGCAAAATGGGCTGAGGGGTGGGGAGAAGAAGAAGTGCACTGACATCCTCTTTAAGACTATCAATATCTCAGACTATTAATGTAGTAACAACTGGACAAATCACACTCGGCTTCTTGTAGCTTCTGTCTAGTTGATACTACTTTATAGTAGATTTAAAGTTTTTTTATATATATATTAAAACTCTAAACGTATCAGTAATCTTCCAATTATTGGTGTGCTGAAAATGGTGATGGATGTAAAGAAGTAGAAAATGCTTAAAGCAGGCCTTAGAAAGGCCAAGTTTAATGTGGATTTCTTAATGATTTTCCAAATTTATGCAGATTCTCACGTTTCTCACTCAAGTTTCTCACGTTTAAGAGAAAGTTCAAAACATTATTAAACATCTTAAGACAGTCTGTGCTTGGTGTATTGAAAATAAATTGCCTACAATATCTGGGTTTTAATCGTACATAAAGATGAATTCCACAATATAATGCAGATTTAAGCACAAACTAAATAAGAAAGTTGTTAATTTCTGATGTACATGTAACTTTTATCATATTTAGTTTTATGTTGCCTGTTAAATCAATGAGGCAAATAAAAAAAGTAGTTGTTAAAGGGCACTTTCCTGTTTCTACCTTTGTGGGTGTAGGGTTCAGGTCACTGTTTTCTGTATTTTAATGACTTTTTATTTCATGCTGAGTCGAGGTATGCATTCTTTAGCAGCTCAACCTCTCGGCACAAGCCTGATCTATTTCCCCCCACAGACGAGTTTTAATTATTCGCTACAGGAGATCCGGCTGAGCTAACAATCCCAAGCCGCTCCAATCAGGAATTGGTATTAGCGGATTTTGAGGGGGTGCTGTAATTTTTACGTTTTTATTTTTTCTGGAAAGAAAAAAAAATAGAAAAGTCCGGACGAAGGTGTAAATCAGCAGGTTTCATTCTACCTCATCACAATACATATGAAAGATGTTTGGATTCAAAAAGGATAAATAGAGAGAAGCTGCATGGGCTTCCTCTGTAAGGGGGGATGTAAATCTAAATGCCTGTAACTCTTGGATGCATTGCACTATTTTAAGAATGAATCTAGATTATAATCAAGTTCTAGTTGAATCGTAGATCAGTAGGAAGATGCAGGAGTTTGTCGTGGACTTTGAGAAATGTACGTTTCGTTGCGTGTCGGCAGTACTGAAACTGTTTGAAATGCCTTTAGCTCCGACTTCTGATCATTTAAATATAATTATATTGATGTAGTTCAAAGGAAGTCTGGGTTGCTGTTTTTGTTCATGATTAAAATTTGTTTTACAGCCAAACAAACTCGCATGTTTTTGATTGCTTTCTGCTTTACGATGTAAAAGTATCATCCATGCACACAGAGGATCCGATCGTTTGTATTGGGAATGTTGGAACAGGAACTCATTTCTCATGTTCTACAAATTTTATACAAAAAAAATGAACATGTATGCATTTCTAAAATAAATGAGATTTTCAGTGATATTCTAATTTATCAGAAATTATAAAACCTTCACAGGATGTTCACAATTTCGGTCAAAGCATCCAAGGACTTTTTTTGTGCCAAGTTAAGAACACCAGATGTTAATAATACGTGTTTATTGAACCTTTACTTACATATGAACAGCTAACGTTTAAGTGCTCTGTACTACATAATGGTCTCTGTTCTCACTTTATATAGTACTCCAACTTCCCTTTTATAATCCGTTACCAGGAGAACGCGTACGCCGACGTGACAATGATATAAATGATTTATCTACGTCCTACATAATACTTGTGGGTAAAAAGCGACGATGACCACATGGAAACCACAGGAAGAGGCAGGAAAGTGCAGCGGCTGAAATACAGGAGCTAAAAGAAATGAAGAAACGCCGTTAAGGCTTTTAACAAAGTCAGTTCCTCTGGAAAATGAACAGCTTTTTCTTTGTCCAACAGCGTTTTTTATGTGTATATATGAACTGATGAGCCAGCGCAAAATCTTACCAAGTGTTTTTGGTTGGGTTTCTTGTAGTATTGCGTAATATCGGAGTATGCTTGAAACAAAACAAAGCTATCTGAAAAAACTAGTTTTAAGTTAAAAAAAAATAATCGGCCAGTGGAACAAGACATTTTCCCATTTAATGTTACAATTTGGGGGGAAGTGGTAACTTTTAATATAAAGGTTATAATATAAAACTGATAACGTTTTTGTATTAAAAGTTGTAACTCAAGCTTTTTCCATCAATATTAAATTACTGACTTCAAGTTCTTCCTTCTTGCTCTAAAAGTTAAGTATTTTTGTTTCAAGTCTACTAAGACATTTGCACTGGAAACTGGACCAAACGTACTTGGTGAGACTTTGTGTTTTTGCAGCGCAGAGTGGAGTTTGTAAAAGTTCATGTCAGGAAAAAAAAAAAAAAGGTGTTTTTGTTGTCACAGTGCCACTAGTTCATACATCCAGGTCTCGGTCAGCACAGTCTCGGCTCCGGGTCACATGTGGTTTGTCACGGAGCACAGCCCCGTGGACAGACTCACGGACGGCTGGCCGTTCTTCAGCGTCCCCGACTCGCCGAACGCCGGCGGAGCGGCGCCGCCCGACGCCTGACTCCCCCACGGCCTCCACTCCGGCCTGACCCTCTTGGGGCTGACGCCGCCCGCGGGGGGCCGTTTGCTCTCGTGCTTCGCCCTGACCGCTCCGTTCGTCCGCTCCAGGTGCTGAGCCGCGACCAGCGGCTGCCTGTCCTCCTCCTCGGAGATGGCGAACACCGGCACGCTGATGTGATCGCCCTCGCCTGGGAACTCCGCCCTCTTCCCGCTCTCGACGTGGCTCTGAGCCGAAGAGGAGGAGGAGGAGCCAGGGCCGGTCTCCGAGGGGACGCAGCCTGGGGGGACGCCGCCCGCCTTCGGGGGATCCTTTGCTTCGGAGAGGAGGCCGAAACACGGCCCAGTGAAACGGGAGCGGCGCAGGTTGCTGGTGGAGTTGAGGCGGCGCTGGCGCTGTGCGGGCTGCGTCAGGGGGTAGGAGGCGGTGCTGGCGGAGGAGTCGGAGACGACGCCGGTGTTCGCCTGGGCCTCCAGGTGGGCGTCGGAGTTCACCTTCCTGCTGTGGCTTTCGGGAGTCAAACCGGATGGCGTCTGAAACGGAGCATTCGACGGGTTAGAAGATATTAAACTGGGTTCTCAAGAATGTCGGTCGCTGTAAAGCACACGTGTCAAACTCAAACCCAGATCTTCATGCGTCCCTCTGGATTCCAGAGGGATGCAGAAATACAACCTGCAACAGTTGTGTGCTTACATATTTTATCAATCAAATCAAAAGAGCTTTTATCTGTCCACTGCCACATTACAATCAGTCCCACGTTTTTCGCAATTCCAGGATCGCCAAAATTCACAGAAATACACTTTTTTGTGCTGATGCATCATTAAGTGTTTAATTTTCTGCAAGACGAGTCAAAACTTTGGGTGTAAGTGATGCTAGGGGTGATACACTTCGCTACTTAATTCAAACAAATCTGCTGTTCATCACCTACGTTTGTGCTATGTTTGTGCTGCTGTGGAAACTTAATATCTTAAAAATGAGAACAGCACAAACAAATTGCTCCACATTCTTAACATTAAATAAATTAGATAATATTCATCTCACAGTAGCATTTTCTCAAATGCAGATGCTGCTATTTGTTAACATTTTAACAGTTTTTTAGTGGGTTTTATCAATCCATTCAAGCTCTACCGGCCCTTTAAGAACATCCGTGATCATGATACGGCCCAAAGTGAAACTTATTCTGGAGCACAGCAGTAAAGAGCAGTAAAGAGCCGAGTACTGACGTTGTCCACCAGCTTCGTGAAGGGGCTGGTGGAGTTCCAGCTGCACCACTTCTTGTGAAGCTGCGGCAGCGGAGGCAGGAAGTCCTGGAAGGTGCGTACGCTCCACGCTCTGGGCCGCGAGCAGACGCTCTCTTTGAGGGCCCCGGCCGGTGACATGCTGGGGTCCACTGAGGGCCAGTCGCACGAAGGACCAGGGCCGGTGTCACTGTGTCGCAGGAACCTTTCCCGCTGCTAAGAAACACACAAGTCTTTCAAGTAAGACATGGATATGAATGAATCCAAATATCACAAACACATTAGTCCACATTATGTAACTTTCACGTTTTATTATGTTGCAACTGTCAAATTTAATGCTTCCTATTAAATTTTATGTTGTGAATCAACAGAAAGTAGATGATAGTAAAAGAGTGGCAGAAAAGAGACATTTTAAGCCATTTTTAAATTCAAATCTAAATCTGAAAAGTGTGGCGTACATTTGTTTTCAGCTCCATTTGCTATGACTAAAATAAAATAATAATATTCTAAATATTTTAAAAGTGTGGCACAGAAATCTAAATCTACCAATACTCAATCTCTCATCTGAACTAACCTGCCAGACAAGTCAGGCATTTATTGTGTTGTTTATCATTTATAGTGATAAATTTCTTTTGAAAAATTTCATTTATCATCAAGTTTAAAAGTGAAAAAAAACCTGTCCATGCTGAGGGGATTGTCAGTTTTAATATTTTCAATATTGTTCAATAGCAATATCAAAAAAATTAAAATAATGTTTAAATGCTGTGTGCAATTTAGTGACACTTTTTCATGACACTGCATTATATGTTGCCTTTCATTGTTCATCTATGTTCATTTTTTTCCTTCCAAATCTCACAATTAAAAAAGAATATATATCGCCTACTTTTTTTTCATTTATTTATTTTACACTTTTTATTGGTTGCTTCTCTGAACAAAAGCATGTAGCAAATAAATGAGCAGAGGTTAAAAGACAAGAGTTGCCCAAAGATTGTAAACAAACAAATTAGAAATAAGGTTCAACAGACAACATAAATAGCTTCCATATCAGAGGTGGCATTATTCTTAAGCACTCAACTGGAGCAGCAAGGTCGCTGACCTGCACCGGGCCGGACGGACCGTCAACAAATCAAGCACGCATCTCTGCTAGAGCAACAACCGATGGTCTTCGCTCAGGACGTACAATCTGTGTCTTCAACTGAATTAGACTGAGATAAGCTGTTTTTTTTACTGTTATCGTCCTCTGCTATCAAAGACGGTCAGATACGGTTTGGAATATAAAGAAGTGAATCTGTTATTTCAGATGGAAGACAGCTTTACACCTTAATGCCTCCCAATGTATTTACCGTAGTTGTGTACAATGCATTAGCAAAAGCAAAGGGTGCTGATTAGCTGAGCTCACTAACTGTGTGCATGTCTCTTAGAATCCTCATCATTGAGTCAATTAAAATTTTTTTTTAAAAGCTGTCAGGAGAACAGATGGGAATTTCGCAATGATTTCAGTTTTATCTCGAGGAAAACTGCACTGCAAAAAAAAATCTTACCAAGTGTTTGTGTTTCAGTTTTCTAGTGCAAATGTCTTAGTACACATGAAATAAGACAAAACTAACTTACAAGTAACTTTTCCACAAGACAGAGGAACTCGCTTCAAGTCAATAATTTCTTAATAACGATGGAAAAAGTACATGGTCAATGTCGGCGGATTATTTCACATAATTGAAATGCTCTTATAAGATTTTGTATTTTGCAGTAGGGTAAACATGCACATGGAAACCAGCAGTCCGGGATGAAAGCTTGATGATCAACCGCTTTTTTTCCCGAGCAGCGCGCGGCTGTGACGTTTTGGAGTTTAGGAGTAAAACTTGAGCTCGACACATGGCGTCATCCTTGTAAAAGGTCTTTAACATTTGAACGGTTTCCGATGCTTTTTTTCCCCGAGCACGAAGCAAAACTTCCGCCGCGCGCTGCTCATAAAACTTCTCCATGAAGAAAACGACGGCTGGACAAAACAGCTCTTACAAGAACATTCACTGCGGGTCGACGGAACCGTCCACACTTGGCGCCATGACTGAGAAGGTCTGGTTGAACAAAGGACTGGCGGCAGAATCGTGTACTACGAAAACTGCGCGTGCAGCGGCGTCATTCTGGAAACTTCTGGGTTTCCCCCTCGTAGTAGAATGTGGAGGGCTTATATTTTCATTTATTTCATTTCAAAGTACTTCATAATGTAGAAGTACATAATGTAGAAGTACCGAGATTAAATAAAATCGCTCGTTGTGGCGTTTTGACGCACATTACATGTATTTTTCCTGGAGTCGTCAGCAAATTAGTGCTAAAGTTACTTCATCAATTTCGATCAGCCGGTTGCCCGTCGGAAGCCTTAGTTGTTCCAGAGAGAACTAATCCTTCCCACAGAGTGTGTAGCGGTCAGCTTTGTCTAGACTAGAATTATCGCGGGGCTTTAATTAAAACGCTCTTTTGCCCGGTAAAGCCCCGCAAACACAATGGCAACTTTTACATTTGACACGAGGCAAGAGATCAGCAACTCCAGTCAATCAGAGACCGAGCTGGAAACACTTCAGGAGCAGGTGGGAGGCGGAGAGGGTGAGTGTTGAACGGAAGACACACACACACACACACACACACACACCCACACACNACACACACACACACACACACACACACACACACACACACACACACACACACACACACACACACACACACACTAGGAGAATCTGTCGAAAGTTAAGGCAGCGAGTAACAAACCGTTTAGATCTGGAAAGCTCGGCTTTTCGGCGAGAATCTTGTCAAAACTTGTTTGGTTTTTTTTTTCTTTTCTTTTCTTTTTACAGGAGCAAAAATGTCAAATCCAAGCCGAAACATTTAAAACACGACAGTTAACGACGGTCGCACGAACATCTTACCTTCCACCCAACTTCCATCCCCACTAATTATTTCTGCAACGTGTCTTTCTCATGTAACATTTAGCAAACATGGTTTTCTGAATCGAGGACACACACAGGCAGACCACACACTGTGTCAAAGCGTGCAGCGGCGCAACACACACACACACACACACACACACACACACACACACACACACACACACACACACACACACACACACACA
>CAEGAF010028654.1:0-13849 GCA_903067075.1 Micropoecilia bifurca | reverse complement strand
ATTGGACACTACATCCTCATTGAGGCAGATGGGCCGCAACCTTGGGTGACTTAAGACTGGAGCCGCCAATGCATCACAGCGATAATCTCGTATTTTCAGCCTCCCACGTAGCATCACCCCTTAGCAGAGGAGGGGAAAAAAACAACAACAACAAAAAAACTACAGCTTTCCTGTTTTTCATATCGGCTCCATGCTAACACAGCAAATAAGAGAGGAGACGAATGCTGCCTCCCCTCGGCTTTTCCAGAGAGGTGAACGGAGGAGCTGCGTGTGTGGGGGTGTGTGTGTGTGTGTGTTCTTGTTTTTCCCCCCGCGTGGGGACTTTGGCCTGACTCTATACACACACGTGGGGACCAGTTTACCCGTGGGGACCAAAATTCAGGTCCCCACCGGCACAACACGATTTTGGAGCAGGAAATGATGTATAAACATGCCCCGTGAAGTTTTCCAGGAAGTCCCCATGAACTTCATTTCAAGACAAAATTTGTGTGTGTGTATAATGCCTGCGCTCCTAGTGGTCACACACGAGTATTGCGGTCCCCTTTAGACTAGGTGTTCCGGAAGTGTGTGTCACTATTCGCTCACTCTCTAGCCCCCCCTATTGGTCAGAATGAGTTTTGCAATTTAATGGTCAAATTAAACGTTAACTTTAAAAATCTAACTTTTTAAACTTAATTTCTTACAGTGTTGGATTAACAGCATATTTCTATTTATTTTATTTTAATTTAAAGTGAAGTTTACCCGTGTTTACTTTTTTGTTTAATTTATTGTAATTAGCCTTGAGCAGCTAAGCGCTGTGAAGGCCTATTGAAACTCAAAGGTTTACTATTATGATTCTCCTCATAAAATAATTTCTAATTTGGATGCCTACAAATATTAGAAAACTTAAACTTAGCTCAAAATTATGCCTAAAGTAAAATTGTAATATTTTAATGGATTGAAAGTGGGTACAAACGGCTTTACAACACTCCTAACGTGAGATAGGCTAACTTGAAAATCATAGAGAGCCAAAATTTGGTACATCGGTGGAGCCCACTGAAACAAGAAAAGAAGCCTCTTGGAGATATACCCTAAACCCAACAAAAAGTCAGACATTTTGGGTCAAAGGGTCATTTTTAGACATTTTGACTTTTCATATTTGTCAATCTTTAACAAACTCCCCTTAGGTATTTTGAGCTACTTGCTTCAAACTTTGTCAATATGCCATTAAGGCATTGGGGAGTAATGGTTATCAAACTTTGTGGGAGCATAAAAGGAACTACAAGAAGCATTAAGTGAGCTAAATAAACAGAAAATCCAAAAGACTCTTTTTGAAGAGGAAATAAAATTGATTTTTAACCCTCTGTTTGGGGCTCACCATGGTGGAATCTAGGAAAGACTAATCAATACGTCAAATCAAAAAGACCCTCACATCTGTTCCAAAGGAACAAACACTGGATGATGAAACCCTGTCAACAGCACTGTGTGAAGTGGAAGCCATCCTAAATGACGGCCAGTAACTTCAGTGTCAAATGACCCCCAGTAACTTCAGTGTCAAATGACCCCAATGACTTAGAACCACTAACACCAAACCATTTACTCCATCTAAAAGTAAAAGCAACCATACTACCAGGAGTCTTTCAAAAAACAGATCAATATCCAAGAAGAAGATGGAGACAAGCTCAATATCTTGCAGATCTTTTCTGGAGACGTTGGATAAGGGAGTATCTCCTGCAAGAACGACGCAAGTGGAACAGCAAAAAGAGGAACTTCAGCTCTGGAGATCTGGTTGTTATTGTGGATAACTCGGCACCAAGGAGCGCATGGACAATGGGCCGTGCTATGAAGACTTTTCAGGATGCCAAAGGCTTTGTTAGAAGTGTTTTGGTTAAAACCAAAGCCAAGGTCATCCAGCGACCAATGGATAACCTCTGTCTTTTAAAGCAAGATGAAATGAAAGGCTTTCTAATCTTTACTATGGACTGGTTTAAGCATTAGAAATGTTGAGAGGCTCTATATAACATTGATAGACAAAGATTATGAACATTGATTTTAAAGGTCATAATTAAATTTATGTAAAGTTTTTGCTAGATACTAGGCTCCTATGAATATTATTTTGTAATTGTAACTTTGCAAAGGCTAACAATTATGGCCTGGGATGTTGGAGCATATTAAGAATTAGATAAAAGTATTTTTGCTAATGTATTAATGTTACAGATCTAAAGTTATGTGAATGGTAGACCTATTATTGTTTATTTATTTATTTTGCTTAGACCCTCCTCCTTGTCAGTAAGCCTCCTGCTGTGATTAACAAGCAGAAGCAGCTGCTGTGGTTGATCTGATTGTTTGGTGAAGGAGTGAGGAGTGAAACCGTTTTTCTACCCCCAATTAATGTTTAACTTTTAAATTTTTTGTAAGTCAACTCGGACAATATTTCCATTAATTTTATAAGTAAAGAAAATGTCCATCATTTTAAGTGGCTTATCCATACAAAATTTCAGATGAATAAAAATCAAATTCCAAAGATGATAGACTGTTACTGTTTAGGAGGCACTGTCAGTTAGGCCGAAAATGTTTCATGCCTGGTTCCCAAAAATGTATTTGGGAGCCAGGCATGACACTTGGAGTAGATTCCTGAGGCCAAACATAGTCAATGGCCTTCAACCAACACATTAAAGATGGGCTGACCCAAGTGAGATCTCATGGGTGCCATATATATTCTTCTTTATGGAAGAAATTATCTGTAAAAGCAAATTCAGATTTGACTGATGCCATATAAAGCACTTCATATTTACATAAATTAACAGCCTCTTGTAAATATTTCAATAACATATATGCTCAACATAATTGTAAAAACTGGTACTATGTCTTTCTTGACTCCCCTCATCGTTTTCCAATGGTTTGCTCCACAAGCTCTTAAGAAGGCCATTGGTGACATTGTACCCTTTGGTCTCTCCAGGCCTGACAAGAAGATAGCTGAAAGAAGAATTTGATTTGTTTGACCGAGTTAGATTTGTTAAAACAGTAAACTAGTATAAACTAGCATTTTTGAACTTTTAATTAAAAGTGCTTGATTGAAGATAAAGAATGGTTGAAGAAGAGCAATCAAGAAACAGCATGCTACTCATGCAGGTTGACTGGCTCACATTTATATATTTATTCATCCACATATAGTTTTTCTTATCTACTACAGCCCTCAACCCAGTTTCTCTGTAATGGCTGCCATCTCACACACATCCTGAGATTTGACGTCCCCACCTCACCCATGCCCATCCCCCCTCAACATTCCCTCCATGGCTTGGAGGGAAACATGCTGAACTATAAAGTGTAGCATGTTTGAACTTTTGATGCAAAATGCTTGGTTGAAGATAAATAATGGTGGGACAAGAGGAATCAAGAATCAGTATGGTACTCAAGGAAGTTGGTTGACTCTTCAGTCCCTGATCCACAATGCAGCCAGTCTCTCTGTAATGGCTGCCGTCTCACACACATCCTGAGATTTGACGTCCCCACCTCACCCATGCCCATCCCCCCCTCAACATTCCAGGGAAACATACTGAACTATAAAGTCTAGCATGTTTGAACTTTTGATGCAAAATGCTTGAAGATAAAGAATGGTGGGTTAAGAGGAATCAAGAATCTGTATGCAAATTATCGTAATTGATATATTTCTTAATTCATATATAATTTCCTGATCTGCTGTAGCACTTCCACCCAGTTTCTCTGTAATGGCTGCCATCTCACACACATCCTGAGATTTTGCGTCCCCACTTCACCCATGCCCATCCCCCCCTCAACATTCCTCCACAGCTTGCTCTCAAACTTTACAGATTTGACTGGTGTGGAACCTACAAAATGTTAATTACAAAGAATAATTTTATCTCCTGAAGCATTACTTTGGGCGATAATAAAAGTTAAATACTTAATTTCCTAGTTTTATAACTTAATTGATGCGCAATAGAGTTGTGACGCCAAAGTGAAGGTGTCGTTAGTTATTAACACAGGGCTGGGCCGTAAGCCTCTGCTAGCTGCCTTTTGCAACCAACCGGGAACTCTGGCCTGTGCCGGAGCCTAAATCAAGCGCTCCTTTTTTACTGCTGCACACCTGCACCGAAGGAGGGAATTCAGACTTTCATGCGAACAGCTGAGTACTGAGGAGGAATCTAGCCAAAGAAAATGGTAAGATTATTGTTGTCTTAATGGACTTCCAGTTATTATCTATTATATCACACGGTCAGATATACTTTTAAATGCTGTTTAAACGTGTTGATCTGTAAGAACTGTTTCAATTGTGTTTAACTAGGATGGCTAGCTAGGACATTAGCCTAACTACAGCTAATGAGAAGCATGCATGTTTTCAATTTATTGAGGTCCAGTCTTACAGCAAATAAATAGAAATAAAGGTGACAACCAAAAAAGGATATGTTATTACAATATGACTGCTCACAAAAATGACTCAAATGCAAAATAAATAAGGCTACGTTTAAAACTTGCAAACCTAATAGAGCAGAAATCAGGAAATATGCAATATTTTCAGTCACCCTGCTTGTGTAATTGAAATGGTCAATAATTTTTTACATGTGCTCTGAATTGAGAGAAGATTGACATGAGGAGCTAAAACATGAGGCAGAAGTAAATGGATACCTTGTGCATAAATGTTGGTTCTGCTGGAAAGTGGGCCTTCAGGCCACATTATACCAGTCCATTTTAAAATAATAAAGGCTGGGATTTATGGGTTTTTTAGGGGGTGTTGCAGTGGGGTAGAATATTAGGATGAATCAGGAGGTGTGAGTTGGAAACTAACTTCAGCATCATACCTTAAGTGTGGGGGGAGAATCTGTTTTTGAAAAATGAATTTGATACTGACTTATAATCACTGCATGTTTTTTCCAGGAAAATGCAAACCAGAGAAGTAGATCCAGTGATGGGAGTGACGGTGGAGTAGAGTCTATACCCAGCTGTTCCAGTTTAAAAGGTGAATTATCTCAGGAAAATATGCATTAGCCCACAATGTTTTTTCCACATTTAAGTTGTTTTGCATTATTGTTTCAATTAAATCAATATAATGTGAGTTATAACTGCTCAGATGAGAGAAGGGAGGTGTGACAAGTCTATTAAAATTATAATTTTTATATGATTTTAGTTTCCTAGAAGAGCTACCACAATATCAGTTAATGTTTTATTAAGAGTACTAAGTCAGGTTTTTCTTAAAGAAAAGGCTCAGCACATCTGTCCTTTGGTGATTGTATTTCAAATGCCAGTTGTTTCTAAATATCCATGAAATAGAGATTTGTGTTGTCATCTCTGACAGCAGGGTTGAAGCTTTGGTAGAACCCAGCTCAACCGCTTTCCTTCTTGCATTTGTCCATTGTTGACTTGCTATGGCTTTACTAATTGTATTTAACACATAATCTAATTGTTCCAATCTTGACTATTAAATTTAAAATGTTAGAAATTTTAAAGAATCGCTAAAATTATTGAATACTGCAGGTCGGATATTTATTTATAATTCCAAATTTAAAATTTGTAACCTAGTGATAAGACCGAGAAATATTTTTGAAAAGACGAAATATAAGAGATGCAGAACCTCTGAATTGTTTTAAGACGGTAATAACTTTTTTTTTTCTTTTTTAAATTTCAGGTACAAATGAGACAAATGGGCTTGGTCCAGAGCAGAGGCAAATGGTAAGTGTGGCTATGAATAACTTCAAAAGATGTGATTGTATTTCAGTTTCATTCTAGCTCACATGTACTCTTCATACTGCATAGCTAACTTAAATATTGTTCTAAATTAAAGTCTGGGAAAGTTGCTGCCCAATTATCTTCACCACTGAACATCTGCATCAGTATTTTCAAAGTAAAGTATTTTACTTTGTAAAATACAGTTATTTTCACTGTAGAGAAGTGGCAAAAATGTTGTTATGCAGAGAAATGCTTGGAAAAAGACCATTTTGATATAAGCTTGTTGTATTGACTTTGGGAGGAATGCCGTATCTTGAAAATATGTCACCATTCAAGTTGGCACTTTAACATGTCTGGATCATAGATGATGACTGAAATCGGGCCCATTAAAAATTCTCTGATTTTCATTATTTATTTTTAAGCACTGGGGTATTTTTTAATACCCCAGTGCTTCACTTGAACTTTTCTTAACTGATCATAAAGGCTGGGGTCCTGCACAGATGTTTTTCTGTTCCACCACACTTGACCCAAATTAATGGATCATTAACAAATGTTTGATAACAAGCTATTGGAGAATGATTTGATTTGAATGAGGTGTGCTGTAGCAACCCCTAAGCCCCAGGAGTTGCTGATTCTTGACTTCACCTGGATGCATCATTCTCAATGTGGTCAGGTTCCAGTTCCATCTGGGGCCTTTGGCTGTGTCTCCAATCTGTTTCATTTCACAGATGTGGACATTTACAAATGCTTGTTTTCTGTGTCTTATAGGATCAAATGCGTCCAGCTCGTCGCCTGCAGAAACTTAAAGCCCATCACAATAGATGTGAGACTCGTTACAAGAAGGCCTGTGTAAAGGCAACAAATGAAGTGAGGAAGAACATGCCTTCTCTCCATCAGAAGGATTTAATGGTTAGTTTTGCTTCACCTTTTCTTGATGTACCCAGAGATGAGAACAGTTAGTAAATGTACAATTGTATGTGTGGCTTGAGCTGTTTTGACACAGTATTGTAAAAATATCAAGAAAATCTAGCAAATTTCTTAATACTTACTATAATTATGTAGTGAACACAAATTTAGATGGCCATCTTTAATGCTGGATGAAAACATCTGGTCATCTTCAAACTTTTGTGAAACAAAAATACTGTCAGTTATCATTACAAGATTTCAAGTGTCTGTCACGATGCAGACACTGCTTATCAGAGAAGAAATGCATTTGGTGGTGGCATCTGTGCAAAGTCATGTTGTAATCAGAAACTTTAGACTGTGCAAAGGAGCTTTCTTTGAGGGGGACTCACCTTGTCAATCAACTCAAATTTACTTAGTGTCTATTACAATACAAGTTGTCACTAGACGCTTCCCAGACACCCAGACATGGACTAATCAGGACTAAACCCAAAATAGTCTGAAGCATTTATTATCTTCCAGTCTATAAAATTCCAATGGCCGGTCAATTTGAAGTTTAAAATCAATGTGCATAATTTCAGTGTCATTTAACCTAAATTTAATAGGTTAGATTAGGTGGTAATGAATACCAAAATCCAAAAGTAATTGGCCATGGTGTCTCATTTTTAACTATCACATTTGAAAACAGCAGAATACTAGCTTTTGGTATATTAGTAACAAATCTGGGTGGATCACTTCATGGTTTGTATTAAATCAGTAAGCAAGGCATTTGCTTTATTTATCCTCCCACACCTTCTATTAAGTACTGTGTGCTGTGATATTATATACCATGAAATGCAGAATCTCCAGTGTAATCTGAAGGAGCCTGTGCACTTTTGGTGCTGCTAATATGTGACATCTTTGTGATTTCTAAATACCTTGATACAGTTTAACTGTAGCTCTGTATTAAATTGTAACAGTTCATTTAGGAAGGACTCATTTTAACTATTAAACTTGTGAATTTTTAGGAATCGAAAGAGTCATCCAATGAGAGCGATGATACCATCATCCTTGGTCCAACACCAACTAAAGTACGGGACATGAGCGTGCCCGAGCTCACAAGAACTGACAGTGTGATTGTAAGTTTATCTATAAATATCTTACTCCAACCTGAGAGGTATTTGGTTTCTGTTGTTTTAACTGTATCACTATTTTTTCTAATGTTAAGACTCACTTAGGTTAGAAATTCTGTTTCTTTTTTGTAGTATTTAAAACCAAACTATCCAAGATCTCAGTCGCCATGTGCTGGTAAATCTGTCACTTTTTGGGGACGCTGAAAAATGTTGCAGAAACATTTGAGCTAACAAACACCAAAAAAGGGCTGCACAGTGGCGCAGTTGGTAGCACTGTTGTAGCAAGAAGGTCCTGGGTTCGATTCCCGGCCTGGGGTCTTTCTGCATGAAGTTTGCATGTTTTCCTTGCATGCATGGGTTCTCTCTGGATTCCCTGGCTTCCTCCCACAGTCCAAAAATATAACTATCAGGTTAATTGGTCTTTCTAAATTCTCCCTAGGTGTGAGAGTGTGTGTGCATGGTTGTTCTGTCCGTCTCTGTGTTGCCCAGTGAATGACTGGCAACCTGTCCAGGGTGACCCTGCTTCTCACCAGAAATGTTAGCTGTAGAGGCACCAGCACCTCCTGAACCCGCAAGGGACAAGGGTTTTAGAAAATGGATGGATGGAGAGAAGCACCAAAAATTTAAAAAGAAACCATTCTACTATTGGGAGTATTTCTAATTTTAATGAACTATTTAAAACTTTGTACATATTTGACTTCTGATTTGTTTATATGTTTGAGAAATAATTTGAAAGTAATCTCTCTTTTTTTTAAAAATAATTTTAGCTAAACAAACAAATGCTTGGCTACTCAGAAGATTCTCTATCAAGTTCTGACATCACTGAGGAAGAGTATGTTCCTGATTCTGAGGAATCTGAGAGTGACAGTCCAAAAGACATTAAACAGCTCAAGAGGAGGAAGAAAAGAGCCCAGAAAAATACTTCTTCTCTGGAAGTCCAACCACTTAGGAGAATGCGTGTGACTACTTCTAGTTCCTTAACTGCAAAACATCCTGGAGAATCTTCTTCAACTGATGCAAAAGATCCTGGAGAATCTTCCTCAACTGATGCAAAAGATCCCGGAGAATCTTCTTCACTTGATGTGACAGTCATGACCTTGAAGAGGAAGAGAGATGGCAGTAGGGTTTACAATAAAAGGTCCTATTGTGCATTTTGTAGCAAACCTTACAGCAAAATGTCACGTCATCTAGAAGCAAAACACAGTGCTATGCCAGAAGTGGAAAGGGCACTGAAATGCCCCATAGGTTCTAGAGAACGACGGCTGCAGATGTCCTTGATAAGAAACAAAGGAAACCGTGCCCATAATAATAAAGTCATTAAAGAGGGAAAAGGAATGCTCATTCCCCGCCAACAATGCACTAAATCTGCAAAAGCTGGTGATTACTTGCATTGCATCAACTGTGAGGGTTACCTCAAGCGGAAATCTTTGTGGAGGCATATGCAGAGGTGTCATCTCAGTCAAAAAGTCAAAGGACTGAAGCCAGGAACATCTCGAGTCCAAGCCATTTGCAAATATGCTGAGCCAGTACCAGACAGCGTCAATGCACAGTTTTGGAAACTAGTACTTGACATGCACCAAGATGACGTAGCAAAAGTTGTCCAAAGTGAAAAGTGCATCTTAAAATTTGGAGAACATTTGTTCAACAAACATGGTCAAGATGTTACAAGACATGAATACATCCGACAGAAGATGCGCGAGACCGCACGAGTTGTTCTGGAAGGAAAGAAAGATGGCAAGTTGAAGACGCTGTCAGACTTCTTTGTACCAGCTAACTTCCCTCATGTTATTGAGGCAGTTAAGAAAGTGGCTGGCTTGGATGAAAGAACAAATGTCTTCAAAACGCCATCTTTAGCACTCAAGTTGGGTCACAACCTCAAGAAAGTGGCAAATGTTCTTGAATGTGAGGCTATGATCTCAGGTGATGAGAATACCATTCACAATGTGCGACTTTTCAAACAGATCTGTGAGACCAGATGGAGCGAGTGTGTCTCTTCCCATGCCCTTAGGAGTTTGAGTGAGGCTAAGTGGAATGCTCCTCAGCTTATTCCTTTTGCTGAAGACGTTAGGAAAATGCACCAGTATCTGGACACAAAAAGGATGGAGTGCCAAAGGAACCTGAAGGAAGAAGCTATAAAAAAGAACTGGGCTGAACTTGCCAAGGTCACGCTTTGTGAGGTGATGATATTCAACCGGAGAAGAGAGGGAGAAGTATCCAAGATGTCCCTGAATGCTTTCATCTTGAGAGATACCTCTGTCACCCATCCAGATGTGGAACTTGCTTTGTCCGAACTTGAAAAGAAGCTGTGTAAACACTTCCAGCGAATTGAGATAAAAGGCAAACGTGGCCGAAAGGTTCCCATTCTCCTCACTCCTGATATGGCATCATCAATGGAGTTGCTTGTCCAAAATCGCCGCAATTGTGACGTGTTGGATGAGAATCCATACATGTTCGGGAGACCACAGACTCTCAGTCACTTCAGAGGATCGGATATTATTCGTGAGATGGCTCAAAACTGTGGAGCAAAACACCCTGGAACATTATCCTCAACCAAACTGAGGAAGCACATGGCCACCATGTCAAAGGTTCTTAACCTAAAGGACAATGAAATGGATGACCTAGCTGACTTCCTCGGCCATGACATTAGAGTTCATCGTCAGTATTATAGATTGCCTGAAGGGACATTACAGTTGGCAAAAATCAGTAAAGTGTTGCTGGCACTAGAAAGAGGACAGCTCTCCAACTTCAAAGGAAAAAATCTGGATGAAATCAGCATTGATCCACAAGGTAAATTGGTATGATTTATTAGTGAAGAGTTTATTTGACCTCCTGGCATGGCATGTTTTATTTATTTTGATGTTGATTTTGTAAATTTGAAAAAAGGATGACATCTACAAAAGTTTGAGTGTCAGACATTGACAACTGTAGGAAGAAGTAGTTCAGCAGGCATTTTTTCATATTACATATTCTAATTCTTGTAGGGTTTTTGTTTGCTTGTTTTAATCTTTGGAAAGTTCAATCATAATTTCCCATTGTAAATTGCTCACTTAAATTGGAGTAGAACAAGGAAAAGTGCTAAGACTGTGCTGGCAGCATATGCAGTGCTTCATAATTTAATATGATGGATATTGTTACTTCCTTTTCCAGAGAAAATGTCTGTGGACAGTGGATCAGACACTGAAGAAGAGGTTGACTCAGCTGAGAGGGATGAAGAGGGAACTTCATCTTCCAGATCACCAGGTGTGGATGGCAACAAAAAAGTAGAAAATGGTGAGGAATCACAAACACATTCATTTCTGCCTTTTGCACAATCTGTTAAGACAGCAGTGCACTTTCAGATTTGTGTTTAGGCATTTTAACTTACTCTCTCATGTATTATATATATTTCTATTACATAATTTAGATTTTTAGAATAATTGTCAGGGAGCCACAAGGTTAAGCTGTTGCCATCTTGTTTGCTCACCTGGAAGTTGGAAACCAGGTTTTATGACATTAAGTTGACTGACTATATCACATTCATCAATGCCAGGAATGTGGACATGTGAAAAAAGTGCTTCCATGACACTTTAGTGAATTTGGGGATTATCGAATCCTCTGAAATAAAACCTCCTGGAATCATAAAAATGGTTTACTCAACATTAAGAACTTTTTTCAAATAAGTGCTGTTTCCATTACAAGATTTTTTTTACATTTGATGGATAGATGGAGGTAATGGAAATGCATCTGATCGATAGTTTCATCCAAAAAAGGAGAAATGTTTTAAAAAATGTTGCAAACAGGGCCAAACTAAATGTTGACTGCAAAAATTTGATAATTACAATACCAGCAGCTTCTGATTTAGTGCTGTTAAGAAATTAGTACAAAGTTAAACTGTTAAGCTAATCATTTGAAATGCTTGTATAAAGCACACACGCTGACTGTTTACAGTGTTGAATACTCTTTTACTTAATATACCTTTATTTAGGTCAAGTCGGGGTGACTGGGAGATGCACCACTGAAAGCAGTGATATGCCCTCAGCAAAAGGTAAGAATATTTGTAAGTGTAAAGAAAAAGAGATTGTAGATTTCTGATAAACATCAAACTTTTAGAGGCCACTGTCCTCTGTCATTACTATTTCTCATGTATGCTATTTTTGGCTTCTGTCATTTATACAAATTTTCAATGTTCTCTGTACCTGATGATTTTGTCCAAGTCGCATATATTTTGAGATTTTTTGGTTTAACAGAGAGATCAGATGGTGAGGAACCGGCAGACATGGAAGTCTCTGGCAACTCTAACACATCTAAAGGTAGTTTCTCTTCCTCCTTGGAGATTATCAATGTGCAGAAGCTTTAAAAATGTTGCCAGACACACATCATTCAAACTGCAGAATTTACCTGACTGGTAATTTTTATCATAAAGAAATTTTACCCACTGGATCTAATGTCTCAACTGAATATTTCTCCTGCAAGCCAGGCTTGAGAACATGTAAACTTTTAGGGGTTTTTTTTTACAGACATTTAGTGCTCATTGAATATTTCTCATTATCAGGTGTAAACCCAAATACAACATTTTCTTAATTTTTTTTATTGAGCTAAACAAATGGGAAAATAATGAACATTTCACAGCACTGTCTGTGTGGTGTCAAAATGAGGCTTCCTTGTTTTATAATCTCATGAGAATCACATGGTATCTCTACATATAAAACTTTAGAAAAGCTAAATTTTCATTTGACTGCATATCCTCAAGCAAAAGTTTGGTTTTATTTCTTCTCCCCCTTCTCTATTATGGCCACCTTGAACTGCCTTCAAACAACAAACTAACTAGAATCATCAAAGGAAGTTTGGGTGATTATTTTAATCTTTCTGTTTAACTGCACTTATAAAATATTTCCAAAACCTGTAGTGTTAGGAGAACTTATCAGGCCCTGTGAGTTTTCCCAGGTAGGACTGTGTGACAATGGGAGATTTTGAGTTTCATCCACTAGAGAGCCCCACTTGTGTTGATGCTCTCTGAAGTCAGGCTCACTGCGTCTCCAGCCACCATCAAATCACTCAAAATCTTCCTTTCAATGAAGTCCTTTTGAAATGGGTGATACTTTTAAAAAATTTGTCTGGTTTTTTGAACATCCCCCTGATCTTAATCATTTATGCTTGTGAAGTATTCTGTACAATTAATTCTCTCCTGTACCCGCTGATGCTTTTATAAGGGATGGTGAGATTCATGTGTTCACTCAGTACCAGTTGTTGAAGCTGACAACTGACACTTAAATGTGAAATAATTCTTTATGACAGCTGTGGTAAAGAAATGTTTTTATGATACCTTTATAACTTGCTCTGTCATACAGACTGAAACCTTTTTTCATTGAAGAACACTTAAGTTCCCCTTATTATTTTTCAGGCCCACCACCAAAGAAGAGAGTCAAATGGAGCCAAGAAGAAATCCAGGCAGTGGAGAAAACGCTGATGGACTGGATTGACTCTGGAAAGGTTCCTGGGAAAGCCCAGTGTATGAAATGTATTGAAACTTCATGTCCTGCCCTCAACAACAGGACCTGGCAAGGTGTGAAATTCTATGTAAAAAATCGCATAGATGCATTAAAAAGAGAGACTTTCAAAAGAAGGTAAGACTTAAGGTTGACCTTTTTGTTCCTGTTAAAGAAAATGGCTAATTAGCTACTGCCATTGTTAGTGCCATTATGCCGATTCTGTTGAGTTTCTGCAAGGTTTGAGACAGCTCCAGTAGTCAAGGTTTGTTATGCAAGTATGTATGCATACTTTAAGTTCATGTTAATGAATACATTTCATTTATGTACATGCATGTCAGATTGTATGTATATTTTTTTGCAACAAGACACTGGAAATTGTGTAATTAAATGGTTTATATACAACCATAAAATGGAGTCCAGTATTGATGGTTGGCATTAAGCATGTTACCAGGTACTTTAAAATAACATAAAACAAAAACAAATCTGATGTAATACAATTTACTGATTTAAAAGAAGTAGGATTTCATATTTGACAAAATGTGTTCCAAAAAATTTCACAGTGCCACCTGCTGGTAGTTTTTCATGGACACGTCCCCACCTGTAGCCAAAAACCTGACAAATTTTTGATTTTCTAAATTTCATAAATTTTTATGTTAAAGATGATATTTCATGTTCAAATGTCCTATAAAAAATTAAAAAAGTAAA
>CAEGAF010028646.1:0-12354 GCA_903067075.1 Micropoecilia bifurca | reverse complement strand
GTCACTAAGGCTCTATATTTTCACTTTCAATGTAACATTGGAAAACTAAACAAAAACATAATGATGGAGTCAGCACAAGGACAGTTTTGGAGTGTGGAAAGTTGGTTGATTTGAAGTAAAATTTGTATAGATATATAACACAAAATAGTTAAATATTTTGTGTAATTTGGATGTCTTTTGAAATATCTGGATGTGTTTCACAGCAGAAAAGGTAGCTTTGGAATATGAAATGCTGCTTGATTTAAAATAATGTGTGTTGCTTTCTATTTTGCCAAGTAATTCTCCTCTTTTTATTTTCTTTGTATTGCAACTAAGAATCAAAGTTCCACTCAAACATACATGCGGTCTTATGTTGCTTAATCCATGCATCTATGAATGAGAACTATCTTACCATGTTAAGGGTTAATCAGGTTAATGACCCTCTAGATTTAGCTTATCAAGAGCTTAAAAAAAGCACTGTTAGCAGGTCTAAAAAAAAAAAAAACATAAAGAGAACCATATCAAGGAAGTGTTCACAAAAATGCCTGGATAGAATCATGATATGACTGAGTATAAAAGCACAAATCTCTCAGAGCTCCATCAAAGTCTTCACACTGATTTCTAAGGTAAGGCCACTATTTTTAACTTTGGCAAGTAATGTAATGGCTAAACATTTTACAAAAGCCTCTGTTTCTCTACAGTTTCTTTTCAATTTCCTTCAAGCTGAATTGAAAGTGTGGTTTTAGACCAGCTCGAGTATATTTGGGATTTCTAAAGAGCAATGGGATCTTAACGTTTTCCACATATTTGTGTCTCTTTTGTTAGATGAGGCTGCTGCTCCTAGTAGGGAATGTTGACAGCATGTGCTGCAGTAACCCAAGGTAAATGGACCTTTATCATTCATAAAAAGTAAACTGTCAGAATTATAGTTGGCTTGTTTTAGATTTGCTAAATTCTGAGCTTTTTAGAATTTTTTTAGTTATGAATGTTTTTACAACATTTGTACTAAATTTACCGTCTTCCAAACCTGCCAAAAGTTATTTTTAACATATCCTTTAAAAAGAGGCAGCTTCTATTACTCTCTGTTATTTTCCTTGCAGATCTGTCTGGCAAGATGTTCACCTTCCCACTTGAAACCAACACAGCTCATGTGAAGCTGAGAACTACAAAACAGGATTTTAATGCAGTGACTGTTTGTCAAAGGTATTGTAGAGTAAATTATTGTAACATGCAAACAATTTTAACCTACTCTGTGCTAAATATTTTTAGCTTGTTTCCAAGCTTAAAAAGTTCATTGACATCTTTCAGATGGTCTTGAGTCTTTGTCAAATGGCGGTTTGACTAAATAAGTTTTAAATTTTAAAGTTTTTATTTTTAGTTTTTAATTTATTTTTATTTATCTTTCTCACTGTTTTCTTTATCTCTTTCTCTTTCTCACTGTTTATTCAATGTCACATGCTGTTTTTATTATAATTATGTAAAGCACTTTGAAATGCCTTACTGCTGAAATGTGCTATAAAATTTGATTGATTGATTGATTGATTGATTGATTGATTGATTGATTGATTGATTGATTGATTGATTGATGCTGTAGTTTTACAAGAATTTTGAAGATTTGTCACAGTTTTTGATTGCCTTGTCATGACCTGGTCATGACCACAGCAGTGCAATAAATTTTTAATTCAAAAACAGTGAAAAGTGGATGACAAAAGAAAAGCTTTTGAATGAAAAGCTGTGTCCTTCAATAATGCATTTGATGATACTTCAGCTGATCATCAAATGCATGCATGGAAATCTTGTGAATAAATCTTATGTCATGTGGTTTAAAAGATTTCAAAAAGGAAAATCTAAATTAAAGAGAGTGGAGGGTTTGATTCTTTCAAACAATAAAGGAACCTTTATGTTTTATCTCTGTGAAGTATATCATGTAACACACATTGCATTTGTTTTCCCCTCAGATCCTTTACAGACCTCCAAAGATCCCACGTCCTATTTTCTTTGGCTGTACCCAGTTTTTCCAATGGCTTTATGGTTATGTGGGATAGCTCTGACAAAGAATTGGAGATCTATACCCAAGATAAAAATGTAGTATTTGGAAAAACTGACTACAAGCTAAACACATGGCATTCTGTCTGCGCCACCTGGGACTCCGCATCTGGGCTGGCGCAGCTGTGGTTGGATGGACAACCATCAGTTAGAAAATTTACCATCTCTGGATCAAACATCAGAGGGTCTCCCATTATTATGTTAGGGCAGGTAAATTGTCTGTCATCCTCCATATTCCATAATTCTTATTCATATTAAACTTCACAAATATATTTCAAAATAGTTTTTTTAAAATTACTTTTAAAAACAATTTTCCAACAGGAGCAGGACAGTCATGGCGGCGGGTTTGACACCAAGCAGTCCTTCGTTGGGATGTTGACTGATGTCCACATGTGGGGTTACGTCCTCTCTGCCTGTCAGATCCAGAAATACGTGGATGAACAGAACTTCACTCCGGGAAACGTGCTGAACTGGGCGGCTCTGGATTATCAGATAGTAGAAAAAGTGATGGTGGAGAATAAAGTAATGGTTTGTAATTAAACTGTTAAATTAATACCACCACTAAGAAAAAGTCTCAATCATAAAAGAATGCTTGATATTAAATCAGTGCTCTGTTTATATGTTTTTTTTTTGCTTCTTTTGAGACATGCTTTTCATGGGAAAAGAATAACACACTCCCCACCCACTCACATTCTCCTGTTAGCCCAAGCCCTGGTGAAAAATGAGTACGACACACTGTCTTCCTGTCACACAACCAGCTTTTATGTGAGGGAGAGGTAAATTGTAACTATCTGTTCTTATAAATGCTTTGTTTTGCCTATTAATAAATTAGAAATTCCTGTGTGCTGAATAGACTGGTGTCTGGTGCTTTTCTCCCTCAGCAGAGATACTTGATCGTCCAAATTCGCTCTTAGACTTGAAGAGTTAACTGAGGCATCTCGCTATCTGTGGTTTGATGGAAGCAAAACATAGTCCAGAACCGTAATAGATAACTCAGATAATTATCCCGAAGATTAACAATTAAATGATCTGGTCCAGCTGATAATTATTTTTAATATTGCAATATTATTGTCCTGTTCTAATCAGATCACACACCCTAACTCAGTTTGTTTTACTCAATCTACTCTATAACAACTGAATCCTCATTTGTGTATCACATTTCTCTTCATCTTCTTTCTTGTTCATAGCAAGTCCCATGGAGACGCCACGCTTGTGTTAGCAAGTTTTTAGAAAAATTCAAAAAGAAAATCCTTTCTCTTAAGTTTACATGTAATATCCTTTTGCTGTGGCCTTAAAAGTTTTGTAATCAATTTCAGTAGTTATCACTTACTCACCCATACACTAAACAAGGAGTCCAAGATTATTTATCTGATTCTTTCATCCAATAATTTCATTTGTCCTCCATAGACATTGAAACAGCCTGCATCTAATATTAATGTGAATCTGATGCTCCACTAAATGAGAAGCATTTTCTCAAGTTTACTGTAGGACAGTAGGAAGCTTCATAAAGTTTAATCTTTGCTAAAGGATTTTAGATGATATTCATGTAGAAATGTGAATCAGCTGTGTGACATTGGTCTCAGTGAAACGTCATTATGTCCACAAACTCTGATATTCTTTCACAAAAGCTAAAAGGGATTTAAGAAACACCTCAGTTGTTGGCATCTCAAACAGACAGTAGATACATAAGTTTTACTTCAACAGATACTTTGTAAAATGGTGTGATGTAATCTAGACTTTTAGCCATTCTTTAAACTGGCACAAATACAAACTAAAATGAAAGCAAATGCAACATAAGGAAGAAACATAAATATTAAAGAGCTAAGTACAAGTATGTTCCACTGGTATATATAATATTGCTTCTCCAGAAGGTTAAAAGCAAGAAGTTAATTATGTTGAAGCTGTACAGCTTCACATGTGCTGAGCTCTAATGATCGATGTGCTAATGACTTGATAAAGTAAAAAAAAAAAGACTAAATTCAATAGTCACAAAATTTGTTAATGGTAAGAAATTTCACATCAGGTCAAGATAATTTGCATGTCAATTTTTTTTCTTTCTACATTCTGGAGGAATTTGTCTATGCAGTTTATGCCAACAAAAATCAAACATTAATGCAGTAACGTGATTGATTACTGACAAAAAGTTTTCTGCTGCAAATTTTTCCTGCCAGGAAAAGCTTTGCAGTAGAAAGCCCTGGAGGGATATTCACACTTGAAACTTGTGTTGTATGTGTAAAAAAGGGAAGGACCGAAACTACAAAAACATAGAACCTACTGTTAACATCTGTGCTGTGGGATTAAAAAAAAATAAAAAAGTCACATTTTAGACATTTCCTGAATGTGCAAGAACTATTTCGACAGCAACATGAGCATCCCATAGTTTGTGTGTCAAACAGGTTAAGATATCTGTTTTTCACAAAAAAGAAGAACTGGTTTAAGGAAGTTCACACTGAAAACATTGTTGAAATAGGAAGGATATGAGTAGAAACATTGACTCTGTCCATTGGTGCCAACAAAGTCACTGCACAGGTTTTAAGGTAAGAGCATGAATTCAAATTCAGTAGAAAATTAATTATTGTCCATATTTACTATTTTTTCTTGTGTTGTTTATTGAAAAAATTCAAAGGACACTTTAACTTTCAGATTTGTGTGATGAAAACTTGTCAGTAATGCTAATTTTATTCTTCAATCAGATGAAGGTGCTGCTTCTGCTTCTGATGACGACAGCTTGTGCTGCCCTAACACAAGGTATTTCTTATATAAGTACATACATATATATTTATATGTGCATGTTTAATTCATATTAGACGATTGAAGAAGAAAATAGAATAATTGCTTGAAATTATTATCTTAACTATTAAGTGTGTATTTTTTGCAATCTTGATTCTCTTTTGTAATGAACTAAAAAAAACTACAGATTTCACAGAAAGGTCAAGCATAACATACAATAACTATAGCAAAATGGGAGTTTTATTTGTTAATTTGTACTTCCTGGAAAGAGAAAACAGCAATGTTGTTTTAATCTGTCATTTAAAGTAATCCTAAGAAAAAAGGAAACAAGCAATAAATAAATAAATAAATTAATTAATAAATAAATAAATAAATAAATAAATAAAAACAACTGAATAACTTTAGTCATTTGCAAACTGTATTTCCCTTTGACTTATGCACAATGTATATGGCTTGCTATTAAATCATGCTTTATATTTTGAATACGTTGGTCACCTGAAAGATATTACACATTTCTCTTCCTATTTCCCATTACTTTGAAAATAATAATAAGACTGTATTTAACATGTGCAAATCAGGTATTCAAAGGTATTTATGAATAAAACAAGGAAATATGAATACATTTTATGTTTTCAGATCTTTCTGGTATGATGTTCACCTTTCCACTGGAAACCAACAGTGCTTATGTGAAGCTTAACACATCAGGAAGAGATTTTAATGCCGTAACTGTTTGCCACAGGTACTGCAGTTTTAAATATGTAGAAAAACATTCTTCATCCTTGTGAGTGAGACACATTATGCAAAGCTTTATGTCTGTCATTGTAACAGATCGTTTACAGACCTCAAGAGAGACCACGGGCTGTTCTCCTTGTCCACACCCAGTAATGCCAATGACTTTTTGCTTTTCTGGGATAACACCAATAAAGAAATGGAGGCACACATTAAGAATAAAAAAGCTGAATACGGAGGCCGTGACTACAAGCCCAACACGTGGCACTCCATCTGCACCACATGGGACGGGACGACTGGACTGACACAGCTGTGGTTCAATGGACAGCCTTCAATCAGAAAATTCACAATCTCTGGGTCAAACATTGGTGGACCTGTCAATATTATTGTAGGACAGGTAAAATTTCCTTTATTCACTGAAGAATGGAGCAAACATCTTGAACATCTTTCATTCTTAGCCTCTGTGCAATCTATGAGTCACTTTATCCATTTTTTTTTACAAGTTGATAAACATAAAAAAAACTTGAAACAAAATAGAACTAAAGTTGGGTAAATTTAGGTTAAACTGGGTGAAATTGGGTAAAATTATAAAATATAAGCAGATCATTTATAATTTGTCACTGTTTCTTTCTGTGTTGAGAAGATTATATGACATCAAAACTACCCATCCTGGTTTTTTCATAAACAATGTTAAAATTTCAAACAAGCAGTAGCTTAACCCAAAATCAGTAAAAAACCTATGCATTAAACAATTACTTATTCAATAAGTAATAAAACTAAATATGAAACATTTTACTTTTGCTACAACTACTGGATGTATTGAGTGTTGAGCATATTGCATATATTTCTGTAGGAGTAAATATGACCTCCTTAAAGGTTCTAGCTTAACAATTATGTTTTTTCCCCATAAATCTGTTGCACAACATTTTATATTTAAGACACCTAAGCAGAACATGTGTTTAGTATGAAAAGTGATGAGCTATCGCACAAAAGGCTAACCTTTACAGACCAGTTGAAAATGCGTGGTTCAACTTTGATGACATAACATTTGATTCAAATCATTAATGCTTTTTTTTTCTATTTTTCAATCTTAAAAAAAAAACATTAAAACTTTGCATTTCCAACAGGAGCAGGACAGCCATGGCGGCGGGTTTGACATCAAGCAGTCTTTGGTTGGCATGATGTCTGACGTCCACATGTGGGATTACGTCCTCTCTGCCTGTGAGATCCAGAATTATGTGGATGAACGAAGCTTCACTCCAGGGAATGTGTTGAACTGGAGAGCTCTGAATTATCAGATTATAGACAAAGTGTTGCTTGAACATAAAGTAACCGGTTGTTACTAACCCATTTTAGAACAATTTGATCACAACAGTAACTCATACATTTCTAGTCACCATTATTAAATCATTATTATTGAATTATTTGCTTAACTGTAGATTTGTGATTGGCATAACTGTGAATTGAACTGGACAGTGCTAGTTTTTTTTGTTATTATTATTACAAAGTATCATTTAAACCACTTAAAAAATATTTGAGTGAAAAAATAAAAGTTGTCTGGGATATGTAATTCTCTTTTGTGTTTTTATTTACAAATGAATGATTTTTATTAATTTAAACCCTCTGGTAGTCTTAAGAAATGGGGTCTTCTAGACCCCACATGTTTTTTACACTGTGCACAGTCCGACAGCGTATTGACCGTATGAACTTTTAGAAGGTTTATTTTTCAGTGTGTGGTTTCGGCCGCTGATGGTCTGACGGGACAAGCTGCCCACTTCCTCGTTGCCCAACCGTAACATTTTCTGTGCTCCTCCTGAGCCTCACGGTAAGCCCACTAATATATGAGTTTAACCAAAAAATGAATCATGGCTTGATTTGAAAGCAGACTACCTCAGTCTTCTTCTTTATTCACAGACGTTATTCGAGTTATTGTCCATTCCAAAAGTGATGGAAATGTGTGCCACTGTAACATGACATGAGCTTTGAAAAAAATGTGGAAAAAAGCTGAGAATTATACACAATTGCATTATGAAGAAAATAATTTGCAACTTGCTCAAAAGAATGAGATGTGTTTCTATGATGCGCACAATTTCAATTGTTATGGGAAATGCAAAAAATCGACTTAGGAAAACTGTAAAATCTTGTAAACCTGCAATAAATTAGGTTTGACCTTTTTACAGATATTTGATAAAAAAAATTTTTAAAACATTTCAGGTTTTGGTATTGTTGTTATTATTCACAAAGTTCTTTTATCGTTCTAAGTTCACCCACAAGTTATCCTTATTCTTTCCCTTTTATAGTACAACTTTGTCTGAAAATGGCAGGACAACAATGTTTGCTTAAGCTGTTGCACCTTAGAAAAAGTTAAATGCTGTACAATGTGAATTATTTTCATTGTAGCTAAAATAAAGCTTCAATCTAGTAAACACAGTTCTAGATATGTTTGTATCTAGAACATAAACATAGAGAAATTACAACCTTAATGTGTAGATATATGTAGGCATTTTTATTATTAGGTTTTTTGTCCATGAATTTAAAGTTGACTCTAGAATTTGACTTTTATATCACTACGATTATTATTTTAACTAAACATGTTTGTATCATTTATTTAGAAAGCACAATGAATAAACGACCATTGTAAACAAAGAGTTTATAAAAACAGAAGACAAATCTGAACAAAGTTTTGAAAAAAGAAACAGGAAAACACTTAAATGTTAGATTTCACAACACTTGTGAAATCTAACACTTAAATGTTAGATTTCACAACATTGCTTATTGTGAAATCTAAGCAAAGGTTTGACAAAGTGATGCTTTGTGCACAGAGTCTGAAAAAGTTTGACAGTCAATGTTTTGTTCAGAAAAATAATCTAGAGGAAAACAAGTCTAAATATGTTCTATACAAGAAATAGGTACAATACCTTTAGAAACATATACAAAATAAGCCAGTTGATGTTGCAATGGAAAACATAGAGGGGTCGTAGTTCCAAGGTCTAGGCCTGCTTAGTTGTTGATTTTGAACAGATTCTGAGCATATAACTCAAGAGTAGATCAGCAACGTGTTTAGAGACAAGGCTTAACAGAGCATGTCTCAGTAAATCAGAATTTTCTCAAAAAGTGTTTTTGATTTTTGTTATTAAAAGTGACATTTGGGAAATTCCTTACAGAGGCAACATTCAAGCATTTGTATCTGCTTATTTGTATTTTAATGGTTTATAGGTTGTGAGGATCCGAGCTACTTAAAATATTAACAAAGACCAATAAAGAATTTATTTAATACAGATATGTCGTTGTTACAAAGAGCATAACCAGGAAATGCTTATTACTAAAGAAGCTGGCTGTTGCGTTGCTTCTTTGGAGCCTCTTTTGCACATCCTCTGAATTTACAAATTATGGATCTGGTTAACTGGTCTCTCGATAATTCTATTAATCAAATTCTCTCAACCAGAAGCCTGGGCGCAGGAGAGCCCACTCATCCTGCGGGAACACACCCGGCGGAAAACACCCTGGATTTATTTGGATTCACGATAATAAGATTTCTGCTGTTTGGAAGTTAATTCATTAAGTTGGTTTAACTTGATGAATCACTTGTTACCAATTGAAGCAATTCAATTAAGTTAAATGAACCTAATTTATTAAGTCATTAATTTAATTCATATTCAATATGTTATATTTTCACAATGAAAATAAAGATGTCACAAATCATTAACGATTACCCAGACAAACAAATCTGTATTTGTGCCTCTGCACACAAATACAGATTTGTATACGTGACTGCATGCACACTATGAGTGTTTATCCACACACAGCAGGTAAAACTACATGAACTGCTAAATGAATTAATGTCAATGTTTCATGTAGGGAAAAAAAAACTCTTTATAAAACTGAATTGACAATGGGAACATTATGATTTGTGTTGGATCTTTTTATGACACATGTTGCTGTTTCTTTTGCTGGTACTATTATGTGCCTTTTTATTATTATTATTGTTATTACTATTATTATTATTATTATTATTGTTGTTGTTGTTGTTGTTGTTGTTGTTGTTGTTATTTTTTTAGATATCAGACAAGAAAAAGTATAAAACATTTCTTCCAAGTGTTTTTGTGACAACTGTTCTTAATGCAGGAATATTTTACTACAGGGAAATACTACAAATAAGTATTTAATTGGCTAATTTGTCTGTTAATAGGATGATTGTTTAATGATTGTTCACCATATTACACAGAGTTCTCAAGATCAATTTAACAACATTTATGTCATAGTTTTAACAAATGGCATTGGGTGAGCTTGTTAGCAAATATTTAACAAATGTAAACATGGTCAGCACCAAGGTCCACAACCAATTTGGACTTTGATTATTATGAAATTTAAGCAAAGTTCTGAAAAAGTGAATATTTACTTAGAGTCACAATGTTTCAAAGCTACTATAAATGATGCAGAAAAGTTAGAAATAACAGTTTCCAAAATTTGAATAGAAATTATTGATTTGGTCAAGCACAGAGCACATAGCACCAGTTTTAAAGTCCCTACACTCACTCTCTGTAGCTCAGAGAATAGACTTTAAATACTGTTGATAGTTGATCGTGGGCCAGGTGGGGTGTTGGTACCTATCTCCAGTGAAACATTTTGGAATACAGGTGGTGTACACCCTGACAGGTCGCCCGCCTATCACAGTGATTCAACATGTAAGAACCTATAATGCAAATATTCACCTGCATTTTATTGTTTCCTCTTTGATTGCTAAGAATAAAGACCACAAGTGCCACAAAATCTCAATTGTCAAAATGTTTTATTATTCCACTACTACTTAAAGTAATATTATTGTTCCCATTCAAAAAAATAAACAAATTAATTAAAAATTCAATGTGAACTTCTTTAAAGACAGACAAGGACAGAAAAAATTACCTTTGGTGTGAAGTCACCATCATTCATTTGCCGTATTTCATTGCTAAACCATCTTGGTTTCAAAAACACATTCCCTTACTGTCTATTATCGTCACTAAGCAGTGAATCAATTATCAACTGAATTACTCAGTGCCAAGTTCACCATCAAATCACCCACTTCAATCATTTGATATGTCATGGTGAGTAAATATTTGTGTGTATGCATATCATTATAGAATTTATCCATCCATCCATTTTCTTGCACTCTTGTCCCTAGTGGGGTCAGTAAGGTTGCCAATCTCCAGCAAACGTTTTGGGTGAGAGGCGGGGTCACCCTGGACAGGTCGCCACTCCATTGTAGGGTTCATTATAGCATCCAGTCCATCCATCCATTTTCTTGACACCCTTGTCTCTTAATGGGGTTGCTGGTGCCCATCTCCAGCTAACGTTCCGGGCGAGAGGCAGGGGTCACCCTGGACAGGTCGCCAGTTTGTCGCAGGGCAACACAGAGACACACAGGACAAACAACCATGCACACACACACACTCACACCTAGGGGCAATTTAGAGAGACAAATTAACCTAACAGTCATGTTTTTGGACTGTGGGAGGAAACCAGAGTACCTGGAGAAAACCCACGCATTCACAGGGAGAACATGCAAACTCCATGCAGAAAGACAGGGGCTGGGAATCAAACCCAGAACCTTCTTGCTGCAAGGAAACAGCTCTACCAACTGTGCAGCCGTCAATATGGCATATTAAGTAAAACTATTGTCTGTTAATTTTACTCAATGATTGACTGTCTAGTGAGGCAAATTCAACCCAAATTCAATAAATTGTTACTTTTTCTCTGTGAGAAAATTTTATTGACCCACTGACCCAAATGTCCTAAAAGAAATAGTAGTAAATAGTCCTCAAGCAACCTGCTTTCAATGTTTTTCTGATATTAAATACTATAAAACTATTTTTTTCAGGAAATAACCAAAAAGCTCTTTTTAGTTTACCCATTGATTAATAAAATAGCTTATGAGATACTCTTATTCACACTGTGTTGGCATGAGAGACACAGTTTCGGAATGTTTAAAATTTTTAAATGGAAACTGCACAAATTTCAATAACAGAAACTTGTGCAGTTATTGTTATTGTGCCAATATCATTTTATCCTCTATTTGGTTGCTTACAAAGTTGAACACCAACCTTGGTGAAGATCAGCCTTCTAGAAAAATGGCCAACCTTCTAATTTACATAGAAGGTAGATCAGGTGGTCAGGAGGGACGTCAAGAGAACCAATGAAATACAACATCTACAGTATAAAAGTGACAATCCAATAGTTTTACACAAAACATCCAGAATCAACGTCCAAGGTAAGACATGACAAACTGTAAATAGTGGGACAGTTTTGAAGTATAATTTTTGTTAATATTTTATGACATGTATCGTGTTTTTAGTTTGTTTGGTTCTTTGTATCAGATGCTGCTCTTTCTGCTGTTGGTGACATCATGTGCTGCCACTCCTCAAGGTAAAAAAATTAAATAATGTTTTTGTTGCTTTCTTAACAATATAATAGTACACATTAAATGTTTATATGAGATCAAATTTCTCGGATGAGGTTTGCCTTAACTCCTATGCAGGTATAGAGTGACAGATGAAGACATTTTTAACCCTTTTGAAAAACAAATGATAACATTGTGTTACTGTCTCTTCAGTAAAAAACATTAACGGTCATGGCCAAATGTTTTGAGAATGACACAAATATTATATTTTCACATGATCTGCCGCCCTCTGGTTTTCATGTGTGTCTTCAGATGTTTTCATCACATACAGAAATATAATTGCAATCATATTATGAGTAACAAAAGCTTTTATTGAGTGAATGAGTTAATGCAGCAAGTCAATATTTGCAGTGTTGACCCTCTTCTTCAGGACCTCTGCAATTCTCCCTGGCATGCTCTCAATCAACTTCTGGACCAAATCCTGACTGATAGCA
>CAEGAF010028632.1:0-15284 GCA_903067075.1 Micropoecilia bifurca | reverse complement strand
TGTGTGTGTGTGTGTGTGTGTGTGTGTGTGTGTGTGTGTGTGTGTGTGTGTGTGTGTGTGTGTGTGTGCTACCTCTCAGTAGGTGTATGACCGTGTTTCCGAGGCTGAGGGTGACCGACTTGGTGCAGGTGACGCCGCTGCTGCCACATGGCACGTTCTCCGCCGTCACGCTGAACAAGCCGCTGTTCTCGCGGGCCAGAACGTACTGGCAGTCACCCAGGAACGAGTAGCAGCGGCCGTCAAACGTCACATAGTGTGGATCTCCGGTGGCAACGCACACACCGGCACAGACGGTCTGGGAGCAGTGCCAGCGCCGCTTCTTACACACACTGCAAGAAAGAAAAACAAACAAAACGAAAACTTTATTTGGTGGAGTTACAGGGTGGGGATACCAACCCGCAGCTGTAGATGTTACCAAGTGTTGCAGTCTTTAGTGATGGTGTCATTGGCGTAATAAAGTTGGCCGTTATGGTGGCATGGACACTCCTCTGGTGGAACACAGCGATCCTCCTGAAACGTATGAAGATATGCAGAGTTAGAACCACAGATCATGGCTTCTGCTGCCTGCCGTGTCTCCAGGGCCGTCCTACCACTAGACCTACGTGTACTTCATTCATTTCCAGTTTTTATTGCGATAACTTCAGTAACTTCATCTTATTCAATTTTGCCTCAAGCTAAATTTGGAACAAAGGGCCTGGCTGATTGGCTAACAGGGTTGCAGGTGTGAGAGGAGAGAGAGCGAGAGAGAAAGTTGTACATGGGGGCGAGGGACAGTACATTGGAACTAGGAAATAAATTTACCTCTAAAGAATGACTAAACATAAGAAACATGATTAGTAACTAAGACGTACTGAGTTTGTCTCAAGCCAAGTCATGAACGGCACACAGATGATCTTGTAAGGTGAAATTAATCGTTTTGTTCAGACATGCAAAATTGTGAATGTGGGGGAAAAAAGTGAAACTACAATAATCCCTACAACATCCATAAAATAGAACACGATGGAGGAAGCATCATTCTGCTGGATTGCCTTATTTCATACTTTTGCAAGGCAACAGAGGACCAGCTGCTTATCTCTATCCTTCCTGGAAAGGACTAAAGTGAATGATTACGTACTAGAGAGACAGTTCCCTGAGGACAGACACAGCCAGACAGTGGCTCCCTGCAGCTGGAGAGTGAGATGCTGGACACAGGCTGATGGCCAGGAGGCTCCAGACTGGAGCAGGTCAGCAGGCAGGAGCGTGGAGAGTAGACCAGAGAGTGGGGGCACTGTTGTACCTCCTCACAGAGCTGCTGGGTGCAGTTAAACACTCCCTGCTCACACACGCTGGAAAGCGAGGGAGAATAATGTTAGATACTCACGAAAGTTTTAAAAGTTATCTGAAAACTGTATCTCCTGCATGGGATACAGAAAAACAGTTCCAGATAAACCTGCTGAGTGGACTGAAATGCTTTCCTGATCTTTCATGCTTGCTACATTTTTGCTCGCTCAGGAAGGTTTACAACACATCCATAAACGTTCAAGCCAACAAAACGTGCTCAGCTTTTATCATAATCCTTTCACTGCCAAGGACTGTCGTTCCAGGAAATAAATGTATATGGTTTTGTTTATCTATATAATCATTAGCCGTTTCGCAGTACAGTGAGTCAGCTCAACAGACAGATTGCTGTCGGCAGTAGAAAGACGATGTCTGCTCCACATAAACTTAGAGTAGATATCAGATCAGGCGGCTCCATTCCAGGCCTTAGAGGTCAGTTTGAAGAGACTCCATGTGTTGAGATGTGGTGAAGAAATGCAATGAAATCAACCTATCCTGGTTCAGGGAGCAGGATCATAGAGTGATTTCATCAGAGCTCTCCCACCACAGGGTCTCCTCTTCAGACACAAGGTGGTTTCCTACTCTCTGAAAGAGAGCGATGCTCTAATGGTAACATTTTATACATTTACATAGTTTGTTTTACTCTTATCGACATAAAAAGCATTAGTTTGAGATTTAAGGTCAGTAGTGGCTTGATAAGTCAACTGAATGGACTTCAGACTAGATCAGTCTGTCATTGTAGGTTTAGTGACGAGAAGTCGACTTGATAAACATCTTTTCAGTGTCACATTCTAGTTTCATGTTTAATTCTAGTAACTTTGAACAGCTGAAATTCCTCACCTCATCTCCACCATCAAATGGTGAAAGCAGCTCATATAAACTCAGCATATCAGAAAGTTGTTAACATTCTGATATGAGTGATTTCATATCCAACATACAACCAGGTCAGACAGTGATCAGACCGTCTATAGTGTCCATTTCCTTTATATATTGATATTGATCTAGTCTACCATGTTTATTGGCCATAGGGTGCTAAATAATACCCAAATTAGATTTAATGTAACTGTGATGTTCACCTAGAATCACTTCATTTCATCAAATCTAACAAAAAACTGTACATTTAGTATTTATCCACTTTTGTAAAAATGACACCAAATGATGGAATTGAGAATCAGAAATGATTGATAAATGGCCCAATTGTTTCAGCTGACTGTAGGTTTGGGGCCTATGATGACTCTGGAATAAATATATTGTGTTTGGTGAACACAATATATCTGACCAAAACACATAATTCCACCTGAAGTCCCAGTAGAGTTTTCAACCTCTGGAAACTCTACTTTTATGTGTAAAGCACAAGATAAGTTCATCTTGGAGAATTTGTGTGAATATCCTACACTGTTTTCAAGAAGTCAAAATAAGCACTGTTGTTCAGGCTTAGACATAAGTTAACAAATATCTGACTTGACATCATTTGTGTAATTTCCTTCTACACACCAAGTGTTGCAGCCTTTCTGCACCACAGCGCCTGCTGAGTACACCTTGTCTCCTTCCATGCAGGGGCACAGAGAGAGAGGCACACACTGGCCTTGTTGGTCCTGCACAAGTCCTGCTGGACACTGACAACCTGGAACACACACGCCGCGTCCTGATTCAGAGCCGAACTCATCACAGCTCCGGCCCTGACGCCGGTCTGAGCAGGAGCCACCGCAGGCACCACCACAGTCCTGGTACACCTGGCCCCCTGTGCACTGGACCGCTGGGTAGGAAGAGATCTGCTTTTAACATACGCACATCTGAGAGGCAAACAACTATTTTAAATGACTTAGTTAGAGGTATCAGTTATTGAATGAACTGTAAATAAAAAAGTCATCTTCTAGAAGGGGACCGGGGAGCATCTTACGGCAGAGTGTTTGGTTGCGCCACTGGACTGCGACGCCCTCCTGAGCGCAGTGTCGGCCGTAGGCAGTGAGGACAGTGCAGTGACATGATGTCCTCTGTGGATCACAGCCACACACCTCCGACAGGCAGAGACGGAAATATGGCTCCCTGTCCACTACGTCATGACAACGCTGCAGGGTAGAGGTGTGAGGATTGTTTGATCAAGAAGAGAGCGGTAGGAAGATAAAACTCTCTTCATACACACCGACCTGAAAGACAGGACTATGTATGATGGCGCACACTGTTTGGGCGTAGATTCTCCTCTGGGTGTATGTGGAGCAGGGATCAGCTGGAGTTCCTCCAGGCATGGTGCAGGGCTCACTTGTGAATTTCTCTGCGAAGGATAAAACATTGTTCTCCACATCTCCCTCTGGGGTGGTAAAGTCATCATGCTGGCTCCAAGTTAGAGTTCCACATAGACCACGCACCTTAAACACAACACAAGCATCCATTGACCACTGCTAAAGGGACATTCGCAGAGAAATAGCTGCATACAAAGTAACTTGTTTTTTCCAACAATTAACCAAATAAGCATTCAGGAATCTGTTTTTCTAGAAGTGGATGTCTAAGAAAAGGACCACATGTGGTCTCAGTATCACCTTGTTGGCAAAACCAGGCTGTAGGCTGATGAGGGTAAAGGATCCATCTAAGTACCATAGAAGTTGGGCTCCAAAAGTCTGGATGACGATGAATGAAGAGGTGGCCTTCCGCAAAACCAGGTCTCCAGTCACCACAGGCATCCTCTCCCGTTGGCCATTCAGAGTCACGGTGCCTATAAAGAACAACACAATCCTGAAACATAGGCTTTGGGTGGCTCAGGTAGTGAGAGTCCATTCTGTAAACAATGGGTTACAGGTTCAAATCCCCACTCCGTCTTTCACAGTCACTGTGTCCTCAGGTAAATCTGAGCATGAAACTATGTGAAAGGTGAAGGTGAATGGGCCTAAATATGAAAAGACTAAATAAGAATCTACTCTGGCACAGTTAGTAAAGTTCACCAGTGAAACAATTTGTTATCACACCCCTCAAGTATTGAATGTGTCACTCTGCCTTATCCAGTGAACAAACAGTGCTGAGCAAAGGTCTTTATCCAGCCCTATTTCTCCACATTTTCTTTCCAAGAAGCCAGAAGTTCTGCTCATTTCCTAAAGTCAACTTGAACATTAGTTTCCTGTGTTGCCCAAAATCTAGTTTAGCTACAGATAGTTTTTTCCCTCCTTTTCAGTTTAGTCTGAAAGGATGAACATGTACGTTGATGTAGGAGCCACTGCAAAGAATTTTGGAAAACACCACTGTCACATTGTATATTAGTATCAGGATATTGTTTTTACTTGGCTTCCCACTTTAAAGAAATTTAAAAAATAAATAAGTACACACCATATAAAACACTAATGTTCTTTTAATTCTGTTATTCATATTTGGTTCCTTACAGTTACTCAGTTAGTCAACAGTTTCAACACTATGACATATTTATGCTAACTCACCAGTGTATGTAACGGTGACTGTTGTGTGCAGAGCCGTCACTGTTATCTCCTTCAGACAGCCCGTTTCTCCTCCCGCTGCCTCATCCCCAGCTGTACATTCTCCACAACGCACTCCCACCGCCAACTTCCTGTCCACAAAGTCCTGGACACAAAGATGGGAGCAAACAGCAGTAAGCATCCACCCGAACGTCTCAGCATGCGTCATTGTGTGCGCTGTCGTTTGTGTCTTACCTCCACAACGATGAAAGGACAGTCTCCACCAGGCAGCGCATATCGTTTTTTGTCGAATGTGGTCACCTGCAAGGCCCCCATCAAAGTGCACTGGCCGGCGCACTTCTCTCTTGTACACTCCCACTGACCAGCCCTGCACACACTGGGAGAATAGGGACATATTATGGGGGATCAGAATGAAAAACATGCAAAAGGCTTTTCGGGATGCTGTTGCAGAACAAGTAGAATCGTTTCTCACCAAGTGTTGCATCTCGTCTGTATCCTGTCCCCAGGCTGGTGGATGCGCCTGCGGTGGAAACAGGGACAGTCTTCTCTTTTCAAGCAGAGACCCTGGTAAAGGTAGCGATCAGGAGGACACTCGCAACCCCCCACACACTCCTCTCTGCACTGCCCCACGGCTGCAGCAGGCCCCGGGGGCTGAGGAGAAGAGCAGCTCAGAGGACAGGAGGACACACAGTCTGAAAAGACCTGTCCTCTGGGGCAGACACGACCTGGAGGGACAAGGGACATTTTGAAAAAACAGTCAAACAACCAAACTGCTGCTTTTGCATGACTTAATGGAGGATAATAACATTCACAATTTTCATCTCTAAGTCAAATACTAGAATGTTATATTTCTGCACCACATAGTGCTACGGTCCTCCACATTATGATGATGTGTTGTTCAGCACACTCCCGGGTGTAGCTGGCCAGGGTGTCACACACTGCAGCCTGCCTCTCTGTGGGTGGGAGGCTGCAGTACAGATACTGACAGCTGTCCATGTAGGCTCCTGGATCCACCTGTGTTAAAGACACAACCATTTGTCATTTAACTATAAACCACCATGGTTTGAATAAAACAGGCCTGGGTGATCAGGTTCATAGCCATCTATTAATTTCACCAAAATGTTTCCTCTAACTATCCCCAGTGAGTCACCCTGACAGAGCAAAGGATCAGGGCAGGGTGGGCAATTCAGGTCCTCGAGGGCCAGTGACCTGCAAATCTTAGATGTCTCCTAGGTTCAACACTTCGATCAAATAGTTGAATCACCTCCTAAGTGCAGTCAAGAGTCGTTCATTCTTAAACAAAGAATGTATTTACCACTATTCATTTAATGCATTAAGAGTTTTGACATTATATATAAATTTATTAGAGAAAAACTGATGTCTCAACACATTTATCTTTCTTAATCATGGTTAGCATGCAGGATTTGGAAATGTTAGAGGTTTTTAGAAGTACCAGATTTGATTGATTGATTGATTTATATTCCCTCCAATCACATTCATATTAAGCAGGTCTAAGCTAGGTGATCAACACCAACAATCTCTATGGAGACCTACGGATTTTCTTTCTTTTTTTGAAAATTCTCCCATCTGTTTCCAGGTTCTGATAATGATCTAAATGATCTAAATGTAATGATCTAAAACAATTGATCAGATGATGAAAAGACTGTTTCAGGTTAGAATCCAGCAGCAACCAGGATAAAACACAAGATCTGTGTGAAGTGTGTATGGTTATTAAAGATAAATCTAAACTGGTTAAACATCATCACCAGGCCAAAGCTTTGTAAAACCTGGAGATTAGAAGTAGGCCACAACGTTCTGATGAGTGGAGTGGGTGTCTTCACGTCGTGTCCCGGGTTGCTGACCTGGCTGTGGCAGTGTGTGAAGGGTTTTTCCAGCAGCTGACGACACACTGATTCTGCCCGCTGGCGTAGAGCAGGATCTCCTGTGGCATCACAGCTGTGGCCAAGCTCAGCTGCATCACTGCAGTCCTGATGGACCAATAACCAGCCTCAGTCAGTAAGGGCTCCCATGTGAAAGGCATTTAGGCAACTACAGCTGTATTTGTACAACTTTCAATGTTAACAAAAAGCATCATAATTTAGTAGAAAGAGCAAAACACTAAACTGATGAATGAAAGTGGTAAAGACTCTCTAAAGAAATGTTTGAATAGCAGAACCTCGTTGTGCTGGTCCGGAATTTTCCATGAGTTTCCAAAACTGGCAGCGTATGAAGCAACGTCTCCAGCCATCGTGGTGAAATCATCTGTGGTCACACAGACAGCAATTCAAACGTAGCTTAGAGAAACCAAACGAATCCAAATGAAGTGGGAAACTGCAGCACACAGTAGTGAACATGCATGTGGGAACTCTTACCATCAGCGTTGTTGTTAAAGACTCCACAGAGTCCCCTGGTGGTCCCCAGCTGCTCAGAGGTCACCGTCACATACACCGTGTTGACCATGTCGAACTTCACCCTGACCCCCACCCCACTCTCCACAAACACATAGTCCCCAAGCCAATGGACGCTCACTCCTAAAGACAGAGAGAAAAACTCTTCATGTAAGCAAAAAGCATGACTTTTGATTAACAAAAAAAATCATTTTAAAAAAAGCATTTTCATAAACATCAATATTCAGGGTTGAATGGTGGGAAACCAGGCCAAGGGAAAGACTGACCACTAGCTACAACTTAGGGATTTTAAATATATATCTTTTAATGCAGATCAGAGTAAACTTTAGATTTTATAAAGCTTATTTTGGACATGAAGCTGCACCAAAGGAAGCAGCTAATGGTCAAATGACCAAGTGAGGACGCAAGGAAAGAATAGAAATCAATTATCCTGACATGACCTCCAGCTGACCTGCATGAAGCAGGAGTGACAGGATGGAGTATTTAGAAATACAGTTATAAGCACATACACCTATAAGTAATAGACTGCTACTTTTTGTTTTGACTGACTCTGAATCTGCAGGTCTGGTGATTGCACGTCCATATCAATCAATGTTTGAATAGAGGTTAAAGGTCGAGAGGACAGCTTCCATCTTTTCTCCAGTGCAGCAGTTGGCTACCATGGAAACTAAACATGAGCGATTGGTGTTGCGGCTTTGTTAACCAGGGTGTTTCCTTCAACATTAACATACATGGCCGACGTTCCACTTCTTTCAACTTTCGTGTTATTAAAAAAGCTTTACCATCACTTCACCAAAATGCTCTGGATGAGAGAGAAAATTAAATGACATTTATTTATGGCAAGAGATGTTACAATGGTTTTAAATATAGCATTACTTACTTCTTTTTGGCAATTTTGTCATGTTTCAAATGGCCCAAAAAATACATTTTAGGTAAAATAAGAACAAATGATAAAACAGCTTTCAAATGATGAATTCACTTATTAAGACTCTGGGCTCTGGGACTCCGGTGAACCACTGAGTGCTGCAGTCCAGAAATTAAGAAAACTGTTTTGTTTTGTTTGTACCAATACAAAAGTGGAGCGTTATTAGAGTTGCATTCCATTAAATCTTATGTAAAACCTGGGTAACATTTCAGAAACTGAACCAAAATCAAACATGGTGGACGAAATGTGAAGGTTTTGAACTGCATTGCTGCATGAGACCCTGGATGATTTACTGTGATCAATGGAACCAGAAATTATATTGTCTTGCAGGGAATCCAGAAGCAGAAAGTCCAGAAAAAAAACTTTGCAAATACTGTGGTAGTTCCGCTACTCCAGTGGGGCTGGATTCTGTCTCTAAGAGTGAACCAGAATTATTCCACAATGGTTTAAAAGACTTCTAGTCTTTTCACTGTAAATGGCATCTCAACCAGTTCTGAGGTTCAGGATGTTAGAGTTTCCACATAGAGCCAGAAAATGATTGATTTTTCTAATAATTGTCTTACCATTTTGAAATAGTGGTTCCCCATTTGGAACAGCCAGGTTGTTCAGTGTTACATTTTTATGATTAATAGAAACCAAATCCAGACCCAGCATCATCCTCAGCGCCTGAAATGATATTTGAACAGATATTTGATTATTGTGATTTGTGCCGACAGACACTATGTCCTCTACCACAGGATGGGTTTGATTGGGGGCAGCACAGTGGCGCAGTTGGTAGAGCTGTTGCCTTGCAGCAAGAAGGTTTTAGGTTTGATTCCCGGCCCTAGTCTTTCTGCATGGAGTTTGCATGTTCTCCCTGTGCATGGTGGGTTTTCTCCGGGTACTCCAGTTTCCTCCCACAGTGCATAAACATGACTGTCAGGTTAATTGGTCTGTCTAAATTCTCCCTGTGCATGATTGTCTCTGTGTTGCCCTGCGACAGACTGGTGACCTTTCCAGGGTGAACCCTGAACGTTAGCTGGAGAGAGGCGCCAGCAACCCTCCCAACCTCACTAAGGGACAAGGGCGTAAGAAAATGGATGGATGGATGGATGGATGGATGGATGGATGGATGGATGGATGGATGGATGGATGGATGGATGGATGGATGGGTTTGATTGGGAATGGTCACCTTGTTACAGTCTCCTCTCTGGTCACAGACTGTACTGATGTAGACCGCCCAGGTGCCATCGGTAGATGAGGCCAGCAGGTATGTACAGCTTCCTTGAAAGTGGAAGTGCTTCCTGTCAAAAGTGCGGTAGTGGGCTCCTCCCCAGGACACGCATGTGGCCGAGCCCAGAGGAACCCTGGCAGTACCCAGTAGTCCGCTCCGCACCAGAGGAGAGGACTGGGAGTCTAGAAGTGAGATGGAGAGGCAGTGCATGTCAGACATCCTTCACAGGGCTTGGTGTCATTCCATTCCTGTGTAGCTGCTTCAGACCTGGCAGCAGAGTGTAGGTGCAAGTCAAACAGGTTTGGTCAGAGGCGTTCTTCCAGCTCAGTCCCCACAGGCTGCTGCAGCATTGCTCCATTGGCATGAGCGAGGAATTATGAACTCCTGGGAATTTCTCACAGTTCCATGTGGAATAGCACTGACCACGGACCCCAACACCTGAGAGGCAAAGGAAACGAAAGATAAACATTTGGTCATTTTGACAGCAGGTTTTAGCAACTTTTAACAGTTTTTTTGTTTTGTTTTGTTTTGTCTTGCCTGTTTAACTCTTAACACGTTTTTATTGACTTCATTTACTGCCATCATGGCTTCATGTAGGAACAAACCAGTCAGTGGTTTCTTCACACAGGTCTCATTTTGACGTAATGAGACCTGTATCCGATCTTTTCATGGCAGTCTGAACAGCGCAGGTCGGATTCTTTTTCGAATGTGACCCACACATATCTGATATGTATCCGATTCAAATGCGACCTAAAGTCCAGGCCGCATTCATCAGAACTGAACGTCACAACAAATCTCACTATTCTGTGTCCTGATACGCGCAAGTGGGAAGAAAAACAACTATAACTGACTATAATGAATATTGAGTTGTTAATATGTTGCTCCGGCCAGACAACAACTTCAAATATGTAAGCTAAGCTACACCGTTAGCCTGCATATTTACTTCCACAAACAATGAGTTCTTCTTTTTGTGGCAGATCTCAAAACGCTGACGCTACGGCGCCCTCAACTGACCATGCGGGACACTTTCTGGTAGTTTACCCTTTCAGACTGCAGAACGCATGCAGGTCGCATTCTTGGCAGTGTGAACGGCCTCGGTAAAAAAAAAAAATCAGAATCGACAAAAAAATCGGAATTGGGTCACTTCAGGCTGCAGTGTGAACTCAGCCTTACCGTGAGTGCAGTGAAGTCCTCCCCAGCCCTCACAGCAGGTCCTCACTGTCTTATTCACGGCTTGACTCTCCATCTCCGGTGGTCTGAGGTCAGAAAGTACAAACTAAACCATAAATCATAACATACACAGGTTGTCTTAAGGTTTATAACTACAAGGAAAAAATTATTTCTATTCATACTAATTTGTTAATTAACAAAGAAACAATTAGTGTTTAAATGTTATTGTAGTTTTTTTATTATTATTTGAGAAAGAATTTCAAAGAAAATTCTGAACAAATGAACAGCCTCACTCAAAAAGAAATCATGATTTTTCTGACTTTACATTTGTGTCACAGATAAAATATTCTAGATCATCAAAGTAATTTTATATCAAAGATAAGTGAGTTTTCCCAGTGATGATATGTGGTTATGTCACCCTGGTTAACAGCTAGACGTGCGTCATCCTGCATATTATGGAATCAACCTTAGACCAGGTAAATACAGTGTCAGTATGGCCGATAAAGAGACTGATACTGATACTGGTATCAGTACCGATATTGATACCGATGCCAATAACGTCTAGCATGTGGTATTATTAATTTTGTATTTTATTTAATGCTACATTTTCGCAAAACCTTACAAAAACAAACAAAACAAATCTGAAAACATATTTGGTGAACAAAATGATGAATTTGTCACAGAAAGATTCTGTTTAAAAGAAAAACATGCAGTGCCAATCCAAAAAAGTGTATTTGCCCTTCAATGGTCAGAAAAAAAATCATTCTATGATATATTGACACATACAAAGACATTTGTATATTTTGTTTGTGCCTGACTCAAATTTAATCATCCGAATCTCCTGCTTACCAAGTTCTTGCCTTATAAAGGAAACATGTCTAACAACTTAAACATTATATCTTCACATGAGATGACGTTTTACAGAACCTTCTCCTCAGCTTACTTGTACAAGAAGCAGGACGCCGTCTGTCCCTGCTGTTTGTAATATCGAGCGATTCCGTCGTCCCCTCCATGCACGGTGCGCATCCTGTCCACATCCAGCCTCCATCCGTGGGTGTTGTACTGGTACACTTCAGAGCAGCCCACTTCCAGCTGCAGTCGTGGGGACAGAACCCACTCCTCTCTGTCTTCCACCACACGTTCACACCAATGTCTGCAATAGGAGATAAACGGTTAGAGACAGGATTTCCAGACCCATGGCACTTTTTTTTATTTTCTGCCTTTTAACGAAGAATGTTTTTTATGATTGGAATTGAGAAAGGCATCTTGGATATTAAAGAACAACTACATAAGAGGAGTACCCTACTTATAAGATATTTATTTATTATTAAAGTTTGTTTTATAAATTTGATTTTGGAATTCTTCTGAATAATCAGTAGAAAAGTCTTTTTAGACACCAAAGACATTATCAGAATGTCGGAATGACCAACTGGGAAACTTCAACAGTCAACGTCCCTTTCAACCACAGGAAATATTTCTTTATCAAACACCTTTAAGCCTAAATATTAAAGACATGGGAACAATTTGTAGCTCAGCCATATCTTCAATAAAATCTGTGCATTTTTAAACATAAAAAGCAAAGCAAAAGGTTTCAGTCAGGAGATCTGCAAGTTCAAAAATCTGAAAAAAGCAAGAATTTTTATTATCTGTGTTGTATTTAATTGGTTCATAATTTGTATGTGTAACTATTTGAAAGTGTTGCAAAACAAAACAAAACAAAAGTATAGTTTAATGACAATGAGCTGCTTTTCAGCTAAAGATTTGGAACATGCTAAAATAGTGGGACGGTATTACGCTAATAATGCGTTTCTGTAAAATTACGTAATTACGTAAAACTCATTTCTCGCTTAATAATATTGGTTATTGGTGTGTTGATGTTTATTGTTCTGGAAACAGCCGCTCTAGTGAACTCACCCAGCTCCCACCACCAGCTGCAGACCCAGCAGAACCACAAGACCTGGTTCCAAGTTCATCTTCGTAATGTTTGACTTTTCAGCTCCTATGGAAAGTTGACATATTTTCATGTTCCATTGTTATATTCTTAAACTGAAATCCTATTATAAACTTCACATCATTAATAGTCTCCCTGAGATAAAGACAAAAACAAATTCACAGGCAGTTCAAGACATAAAACCATGAAATTCAAAAAGGTTTACAGCCTCGTGAAGAGTTGTTGGCAGGTCATTTCATTTTATACAGAGACAGAATACATAACACCAACTAAGACGATAAAATAGTTAATGTCTTCACAGACTGATTAAAAGGAACACTCACCTTAAAAAACAAGTGTGGGATAATATTTAAAAGTCCACCCCTCCCAAAGAAGCTATCAATGTGTCTGTTGTTTTTCTTTTTCCTTATTCTTCCTGGTTTGAGAGTAATAAAAACTTTGAGAAGTGAAATGTGGCTGAGCTGAACTCGTGGGGGTTTTGAGTGTGGGGGACGTACAGTGGCATTTCAGCCAGCTGCCATTGGACACGAGGGTCAGGGTAACAGCTGGGAACACAGGTATTGGACACAAAACCTGTGACCTAAGCGCCTCTGATTTAACACCAACCAGCACTATGGGGGCGACGGCGTTAGCCTGGCAGTGGAGCCTTGGTTGCAGAATAAAGAGATGTTTGTCTGAGCTTAATCGTGTAAAGAAGGTGTTTCAGGAAAGATGATGAGGACATTTATTCAGCCAAATGTGGCGGCAGACATGAGGGTGCAGAGCTTTCAGAATCAGCAGTATCCTAAGTATGACCTCCTGATGGGAGTGAAAGGAGACTCAAACACAGCTGTGACCACAGTATCGAAAGAAAAGAGAAGCTGCAGTAATGATGTTACCTGGAGGTTCTGTCAAGGACCTGGCAGTGAGCAGATTGTGTACATGTACCCTAATCTTGCTGTTAGACAGCAGCAGTCAGTATATTGATAAAATAATGAGCTGAGTCAGTGTGTGCTCTTCAGCATAGTTTCTGATGAGACACTGAGAGGACAAACCAGACATACAAACTCAGCTCCGGCCCTCAGGGACCACTGACCACCACTGCCCTGAGGGTTTTAGGTGTTTCCCTCCTGCCACACACCTGGCTGCAATAAGTGTGTGATTAACAGGCTTCTATTAACAGTTAATGGCTTACAGTCATGCAGTGATATGAATCAGGTGTTCTGTAACAGAGAGACACATAGAACATGAATTCAACTACTATGGCCATATGATATGTGCTAAGTTAATCATTAGCATATTTTCATTTGGCCTTAAAAGACATATTTTTACCTCTTGAACTTTTTCAGACTACTTCAACACACCTCGATTTATTTCATTGGGATTTTATCTAACAGGATACCAAGCATCTCTATTCTCAGGCCCCAGCTCATCGTGAAAACCAAAGATGTCTCCAGCAGGGTTTGGTTGTGAAACAGCATCAGAAGCTCCTTAGTTCTGTTCAATTACAACAAGCCCATATGCTGGCAGTCCTGTCCGGTACTGAAAGCTTTCTTTGTGGAAGCAAAACCTCTCCATTTGAAATCCTTAATAATTTGATAAGTAGTTTATTTGGGTGCAGTTTAATCTTTTCATTGAAAGTGATGATGATGATTTAAATGGTAAATGCTCTGCACTTCACACTACTTTCAGTCCTTCATGCAAACACTGATCATGGCGAGCTACTACATTGTAGCCTTAGCTGCCCTGGAGCAGCATCTGACAGAAGCTAGGCACCAGAACAACAGGCCCTCTGACCACAAAGACAAACTGAGTGGAGGTTTGAACCAGCAACCAACTGTAGATCTCCTTAGTTCATCATTTTAATGCTCCATTTCAATTTCAAAAGACATTTTTACATCTAGATGTCTAAAAGCTTTCAGATGCCTCCATGTGATTGGCTGAGTAACGTTTTTAAGAAGTCGTTGAGCCAGTGTATCCGATGAATCGATTGTTTCATGCATCATGGAATGACAAATGGAAATGTTGGAAGTCTCAGTTATGAGGGAAAAATACAGACATCTAGATACAAAGTACAGTATATCTGCTGGTGTTCACTTGTTCTGAGCAATTCCTTTATCATATCTGCAGATAAAAATCTTTAATGGTTAACTTAAATTTGCTTTTTTTTTTTTTTTTTTTTTTTTTACTGGAGGCTCATAAAAAGAAAGAAGTGGGTCAAGGTTCAGTTTCTGCGGTTTGCCCCAGGGTCAGGCAGACCATCCATGATACAACTCCATTGTCTTATTGGAATGCTTCATGAATGATACATTAAAGGAAAATAAACCCCTCATTAAGAACCTCAGTAATCACATCTATTAAAACCAGGCAAATTTCCATGTCAAAGAGGATTATACCACCTCAAATCTTTAATAATATGTGACACCGAAATCCTGTCTAAAGCCATGACCAGATGAATAGAAATAAAATGTTTACGCATTAAATACTCAGAAATCAAAGTGTCTTTGTACAGGTTGAGAAGTTTAACTAGTTTTTTCTATTCATGGAATCGCTAAATGAGGTCTCTTTAGAAATCAATGAACAAGTATTAATGGATACCTCTACAGCCACGTCACAAAGTGTAGGCATGGGTTAAGCATGATTTGGAAAGGGATATGAGAATATATAATAGATTATATATATCCAAATACTCTTGACTTTTTTTGCTTAAGTGTTTATCTATCTTACTTGCTCTATTTGTAGATCTTACATTATTTGCACTCCGGTTTCCTCCCACAGCCCAAAAACATGACTGTTAGGTTAATTGGTCTGTCTAAAATTGTCCCTAGGTGTGTGTGTGTGTGTGTGTGTGTGTGTGTGTGTGTGTGTGTGTGTGTGTGTGTGTGTGTGTGTGTGTGTGTGT
>CAEGAF010028615.1:0-52259 GCA_903067075.1 Micropoecilia bifurca | reverse complement strand
CATCTGAAGGAATCACTCTAAGCCTGATGACCTGGTGAAGCAAGCAGTGAGTGAACAAGGTGACAGTTGGATGTTACGACACTTGGAGATGAATATCAATTTTTTTTCTAGGAAAGAAAATATCTATCGTGATATCGATATTATTATACAGTCCTAATTTTTACAGTGATAGTAAAGAAGAGAGCTGCTTGAATTGTAAGTGTAACTGCAATATTTATACAGTTAAACTTTGTGAAGTGAATACGAGATTTTATGTACCGGACAAAATTTAAAACTGATTTGTAAATAGAATCCAAAAGGAACTGAGGTTTTTGAATGATTTAGATGCAGAAGAGCAATAATAGTCATCATTATCTACAATGACTTTGAAGACATTTAATTTGCCTTTGGGATCAATAAAAATATTATTGAGTTAGAATTTGAAAATATGACTGTAAAAATAATCTTTACAGTGAGATAAAAATATCTAAATTTTTTTCTGTTTTTAAAAGAATTTTGAAGTTCATTACAATAAAGCGATCATGTTTTGTTGTATATTTTTTGCTTATTTGAAATATGCCTGTAATATTCAAATTTTCTTTTTATGTGAATTAGGAGGTAAATAAAAGTTTATACTTCGTTCTGCTCCTTTTCATACATAATTCCTTTTAGTTGTAATGTGAACAATTCATACTTAATTTGAAATAAAATGACATAAACCACACAAAAAAATCTAATCTACAAAAAAATTACACCATATCATAAAAAGCTTTGCCAGATTGCTTTTGAACACGTTTGGTAGGAAAAAACTGTTTTGTTTGGGTTGTTAACATTTGATTTTCACAACATTTGGAGAATTTTTGAAAAAATATTTCAGAAGAAAGTTCTTTTAGAGTTGTCACTGTGTGGCAGAAAATCACAAAACCTAATAAAACGACATTTATTTATTTATTTAGCAGATTTATTTTTATTTAGAATCTGTCGAATGACATCATAAATTACTATGCACAGTGCAACGTCATGATTAAACAGATCGCACAATTAAACACAATGTTTAAAATGTTTATTCCAATGGAGTCTGGTTCTGGTCAGAATATGTAATACAATATAAATACAAAATATATAATCACAATTATAAGAGTAAGTGAACTTTGCCTACCTGAACTCCAGTTTGCTGCAGATTAGCCACAGGTGAAATCAAAGAGGAGCGAAAACTCGAGTCCACTCGGGACTTTATTTGGTCAAAAAGTGACTTTTATAGCAATTTGAATTGTTTCAAACATTCATTAACTCTAAACAGAGACTTTTTGAAGCCGTGGTTGGCTAATGTGTTTGCTAACACGCTTAACGTCTCTCCTTCTTAATGATTTAGTTGGCAAAAACCGTTTGGTTCGCATTTCCGCCACCTACTGGCCTGGAGTGTAACTGTAAACTGTAAATGTCTACATTATTTTATACATGAATTATTGATTAACTTTGGTTTCCTGAAATTAATAAATAAAAATTGTAATACCTTTACTTTCTGAATCTCCCTGTAGTATATTTGTTAAATGAAATGTTTATTTTTTATTTCATGTAATGCTGATTCTCAATTGTTTAGTTGCTTAGATGGACTGTTTTATTCTGTCAGTTGTACACATTTATATCATAAAAGCTGAATAAACCCACATTTTTAATGTTGCCATAAGTTTCCAAAATCCAATTTAGCACAGTTTTAATATAGTTTTACATTTTGGCCCTATGAAACGAGATTAAAGTATTTTCATTTTATTGTTTTTATATTTTAAAGTTGTAAGAACTGGACAACTTTTAATAGTTATATTTATATTTATTGTATGTTTATGTCAAGTTTCCTGTTTGGCAAGAATGTTGTGAATGAAGTTGATTGATTGATTTATGTATAAAAGTTTCTTTATATTTAAGTAAATAAAGTATCTCTGAATCAATCAATCAAATTTTATTTGTATAGCACATTTCAGCAGCAAGGCATTTCAAAGTGCTTTACACAATTTAAAATAAAAATAAAAACAGAAAGAGACAGAGATTTTGAAAAAATATTAAAGAAGATAAAAACATTATGAACTGAATTTGTAACTTTAAAATGTATCTTAAACTGTATATTATGGTCTTGATCTGTATTTACAATAAACACCTTGTTTTTAGAGCACAGGCAGTGTGAACAGTAGCCCATTTAGTGAAGCGCTGTCACTTTTCAAAGGTAAAGTTCAAGCTTCTGACGACCTGAACACATTTGGAGCTGATTTAATGTCCAGTTTCCATTTGAGCAGATTGACATCAAGGCAGGTAAACCGTGGAAGGTGGAAAAGGGAAATTTGATTCAATTTAACCAATCTTTACTAAAGCTGGTGCCTATTGGCATCAGCTTGATTTTATGTCCCTGTCGTTTAGAGCATATGACTTATTAATTTCTGTAACAATTTCCACCTGGAGGCAGAGAGAGAAATTCCCATTTAAAGTTGGAGAAACCCTGAAGTGGGAGACACGTGGAGCCTCTGCTGGTTGGACATGCAAAACTTCCACCTTGTACAATGAAATTCCTTATTCTCACAGCAGGTTATTTTTGTCAAATACATATTACACGATGCAAATCATCTTCTCTGAAGTGGCATAGCTGGATCAAGAGGACGTCACTGCCGCCATTCACGAGATTCAGCACAGCAAATTTACAATGCAAAACTAAGGGGCAGCTTTTCGCACCTTCACATGACAGATATAGGCAAATATGAGGTTAAGTTTAAGGCAGATGCTAGTTTAAGTTTGTACATGTCGGTGTTTCCAATGAAGCCGCATGTTGTGACATGATTCAGCTTCAAAACCGCAAGTTTTGCTGTTGAGAGCGACGCAGCAGTTATGCTAATGCTAATGCTAATACGAAACATTCCGAACATCCAGTTATGGGCGTCCAGGTCCGAGTAGGAATGTAAGGAATGTAAGGAATGCAGTGCCGTGCTTATGGGAAACATATGTAACGGGGAAAAGGACAAGGCGTGACAAAAACAAAGGAAACGCTCAAATGCTTTTTTTCCTTAGTAAATTTCTAATTTTGGGAAATAAAAATTCTGGGTTTCATCTTAAATCAAAAAATTTCCAGAAAAATAAATTAAAATTCTGAGCTACAAGTCACAAATTTGCAAAAAAATAAAAAAATATGGGTTTCATTAAAAATTTATTTTGGGATGAATCCCAGAATTTTTTTCTTTTTTTGCAAATTTGTGACTTGTAGCTCAGAATTTTTTTTTCTGGAATTTTTTTGATTTGAGATGAAACCCATAATTTTTTAGAATTTCTAATTTGGAAATTAGAAAATTTCCAGAAAAAAAAGAAAAAATTCTGAGCTACAAGACACAAATTTGCAAAAAAATAAATAAATGAAAAAATTCTGGGATTCATCTCAAAATCAATTTTTATTTCTGTAGTTAGCACTGGGCGAAGGCAGAGGAGGTAATTTGTTTAATTCATGATCTTTTTTGTAATGTCAGGACATAGAGATGTGAATGTTTCAGTGTCTAGTGATTCCATTCAAAAAGTCATTTTTCTATTCAAATGGTCCAGAAGTTCTGTTGAAATGATGTGACTACAGGGGATGAGTGTAAATAGATAGAACATTTAAACATTTCTGTAAGGTTCAATTCTGTATCGAATTCAGATAGGTTGTATAAAATTCTGCAAATTTAATTCAGAATATAATTTTTGAAAGAAAATCAATTTCTGAGCATTTCAGAATTCCCAGGACAAGGGATTACAATTATTTACACAACTGATTTTTGTCTGTACCTTTTAACAATTGTAAAAAAGGTTGTTAAATAAAAGTTACACACCCAACTTTAAATAGCAGCTATTTTAGAGATGCAAATTGAGAAATTTAGAGAATCTCCTTTGTTCTCTAAATCTCCGTTAAAGGTAAGTCAATGCAGCAGTTTTTGATAAACCAAACTGTTTAAAATATAATCACATTTTTAACGCGGCTCTTAAACGTCACAACAGACACAAAAACAATTAACGGTTTGTAAATGGTTTTTATTAGCAAAATAAGGGAGATGAGTCTACAAAGATTCTCTTTACATGGAGAACATACACATACACCAACAGTTGTGGCAGTTTCTTTACATGAAAAGACCCGGACTTGTGTGTGTGTGTGTGTGTGTGTGTGTTTGTGTGTGTGTGTGTGGGGTCTCTCCTCTGGACCGCAGAGAAACAACCCGACTGTCATACGTCTCTTAAGATACAGGGAATGATTTCCTCTCTAAGCACATACTCAAAAGTCCAAAATGTCTTACATCGCTTCACCCTCAACTTTACAACAATCTAAAATCTCCTCCAAATATGTTAAAATATACAATAAAATGCAACAAACCTGGTCTCTGTACTTAAAATACATGAGTGTATTAAACGCTCAGTGCCTTGACTAACCGCTTTCTGAATGATTTGGAGCTGATATAGTTTTTTTTGTACAGTTTAAAAACCAGAGCCTCAGATTTGTGGGCTAAATGTAACAATATACATCTCAGTGTTGAGCTCTGATTGGCCAGAAAGGCCTTCGAATGTCACGACAGGTGGAATGCAAAGTGGGCGGGGCTAAAGAGGCTACATGTTGGTCACCTTTGAACCTACAGACTTTCCTCCTCCTGACAGCTCAGTGATGTGCACAAAGAAGATAGTAGAGACACTAATGTATGAAAAGAGTTTATGTCTTTATGTGTAGAACGACTTCAGCAGGCAACAGAACAAGCATCGAGACTACGACCGCAGTAAAAGGCATGCGAAGGCACAGGTACCAACGAACTGGACTCGGAATTGTTCCGCTTTCCTCCATCCTTGTTTTGTGGTTTTGGGAAAAGAAAGAAAGAAAAGAAAAAAGGAGCTTTTCCAACCAACAAGTAAGGATTCCGTTTCCAGAAATGGCGGCAGAAACGCAGTGATCTCCTACTCCTTGGAAATAAAAAACAAAGATTAAAACATAAAAAAAAGAACAAGTGATGCTTTTACATTGATACAAACAGCCTACTCAAATGTAATGACACTAGTTGAATGATCCGAGACAGAAACATAAATAAAGCTGTTAAAAGTGGCGTATAGTACAGCACTGGTCCATCACTGATCCTCTTCTCATCCTCTACAAAAGATGCACAATGACTTGGCTCCACTGCCTGAGGAGAGAGCAGACATGAAACAATGATGGATGGAGAGGCAGAGCTCAGCCCTGGCAACGCACCACATGGAGCGAGAGAAAATAAATACATCTAAATTACAGCCTTGAGAAATATAAAAGAAATAAATGGTAAATTCCTACCAAAAGCAGGTCGTCGTCGGCGCTCAGAAAAGACCGCAGTCCTTCAGGTTGTTCTTGATGATGACGTCGGTGACGGCGTCGAACACAAACTGCACGTTCTTGGTGTCTGTGGCGCAGGTGAAGTGGGTGTAAATCTCCTTGGTGTCCTTCCTCTTGTTCAGGTCCTCGAACTGACACTGGATGTAGGCGGCGGCTTCCTCGTACGTGTTGGAGCCTGAGGAACGGCAGACGGGAGGATGAGGACGGAGAAGGAGGGCATCACAGAGAGAGACACCAAAACCAAACAGGGTTTCTGAAGGTCTCAACAACTCAAATTTAAGACTTTTTAAGACCTTTGTCATGACAAAAGTGTATATAAGAAACTGCAAATTCTGTCAACATAAGTGAGCTAGTGGCCAAGACCAACATCAGCCAGACAACTGGATTTGCACTTATGTGATAGATGCCAAGAAGTTAGCTAGCTTTAACTTTGTTAATTAGCTAGATAGCTATTAAAGCTATCTAACTGTCTTTAAATACAACAGTTACCAACATGCAGCTAGTTAGCAGTAACTAAGTTTTTGCAAGACCATAAAGTCCCATGAAAAAAGTAAACTACATAGCAGTAGTTTAAAAGTAAAAAAATAAAGACTTTTGGCAAAAAAAAATTGACATAGGCCATTATTTTAGGGAAGTAAATTAAATAGCCCTTCAACAAAATGTAAGACCTGTAAATATTACCATATTTAAGGCCAACTTATTTGGCCTTAAATATGGTTAAAACAGATTCAAGACAATTTAAGGCCTTAAATTTAAGATGCTTTAAGACCTTTTAAGGATGAGCGATAAAGATGGGCATTTATCGCATCGTTTATCATTTATCATGATAAATTTATTGTCAAGTTGACATAATAGATCTAATAAAAAATGTTTAAACCCTTCCAAAAATGTTTTTCTCACACTATGTTCAATGAGAGTATTAACAAATATGAATAACTTTTAAAAATCTGATTAGTTGCATTTACTGTGAGCAGAGTGATGATACAAATCACACTTCGTCAGTGAATGTGATATATAATATATGTGATATATTATTACTGTGCTATTCATTCACAGCCAGTTACCTAAAAAAAGTAATACATATTTTATCATGATAGGACTGTAAAATATTGTGATAAAACTTTCTTATTGCCACCCCCATCATACAGAGCCTTGCACAAGTATTCATACTACTATTAAAATACCAATTTATTTTATTGGGATTTTTGGTGATTTACAAGTTTTACCATTTTTTGTTCCAGAAACAGGAATCTGAAAAGTGTGGCATGTATTTGGATTCAGCCCGTGTCCTACCTGCATATTCAGGGTAGCAGATTGTGAGGGGACTCTTCTTGATTTTCTCCTCAAACAGATCCTTCTTGTTGAGGAAGAGGATGATGGACGTGTCTGTGAACCACTTATTGTTGCAGATGCTGTCAAACAGCTTCATGCTCTCATGCATTCGGTTCTGGAGGGGGGAAAAAAAAAGAGGAAGAAAGTTAAGAGCTGCGTTCAGCGAGCCATAAAGAAGGATCTGTCCCCTGTTTCACCAACCATCTCCTCGTCCTCGGCCAGCACCAGGTCGTAGTCGCTCAGCGCCACGCAGAAGATGATGGCCGTCACGCCCTCGAAGCAATGGATCCACTTCTTCCTCTCAGATCGCTGACCGCCGACGTCAAACATCCTGGTGAGCAGACAGCAGTGTTACGGCAACAAATGCAAACCCTCTACAAATTATTAACCAATTTTCAGCTTTACTGGTCAAAAACTCATAAATTACATATTTATTGGACCTGAGCGCTAACGCTTCATGCTAACGATAACAGAGGTCAGAAAAGAAGTTAATAGTGAATAATGAAGAGTGAGGTACCTAAACATTAAGCAAAAAATACGCTTTATTAAACAGAGCCACAATTTACCAGATAACAGGAAGGCTACACATGCTAACCGCTAATACAAGAGCTGCAGATGTGACCTTTTTGTCTTTATTTTAAAAACAGTCAAATCTTCATTAACTGCAGAAACGTAACTTTTTTCCCCTAGAAAAAACAGAACATTTAGACCTTTTTCTGTGAAATCTATAATTATAGACTACATGCTGTAAATCTTCAATATTAGTAGATAATATTAGCAACAATCGGTTTTATTTTACTTTGTAAATGTAGTAAGGATCATCCAATAATCTGCTGATTATTGGGTCTTTAAATACAACAGTTACCAACATGCAATTTTAATAGTTGAGCTTTTTTTTGTCAGGAAGAAACTAAACACCCAGAACTCTGCAGAAACTGAAGGACGGACTAAAAACATACAGTGAGTTTGTTTGTGCTTTGTGTTTGATGTAATCTGACCTTTGCTCCTTAACTCAGAAGTAAACATTGCAGCAGCAGCGGCAAGTACTTTGTTTTTATGTGAGGGTTTTTTTGTGATTGTTTTACATTTCAGTTTTATTTACTGAAATTAAAGGTTGGAAAATGTCTCACTGTTTGATTTTTTTCCTCCAATATTGATCCAAACAGAGAAATGAGACTTAAAACTTTAGCACTGGGTAAGAAATATTTCAGTACTTTACTCTCTTGTGCTATTTTATTATTGTCATTTAACTCAAAGGCTTTCTACCTGTATTTATGTTTTATTAGTAATAGATTTAAATGTAAAATGCAAACAGAGAGCAGCAATAAACAGACCTCAGCTGGAAATGGCATTAAACAAATGATGTTTTTGATATTTATTAATTCATTTTGTAAAGTTAACAGGAAGATAAACTTGATTAATATCTTTAAATCTGTTCTTGAAGACATTTTACTGTATTTATATGGATAGATTGTGCATCGACTCAAGGTTTTCTTTATTAGTTTTTGTTTTTATTTATTGTTCTTGTAAACTTTTATACCTAATGCTGTTTTTCTCAACTAAATGTCAATAAAAGCACCAAAAACCAGCTTATAAACCAGATTTTAAACAGCCACATTTGCTTCTAAATGAAGCCAGAAATATTAAATAAAGCTTTTACTGCTTTAAGCGCTTCCATTCTTCAACTTCTGATCTAATCGCCAACAATCCCTGCTATGGTGACATCATCGCGCCTGCTGCCCCGCCGCCCCCCTTCACTTCCTGTCTACGGCGTCAACAAAAGGCCCCGACTGAGTCACCGCTGATGTGCGCAACACCCTCAGACTGTCATAAACCTACAGCTGTACGCGTTCAGAGGGAGTTTCTATGGCGGGGATGAGTCAGTGACAGGAGGGGGGGAAAAAAAAGCTAATTAAGCGTTTGAGTCGAAAACGCTGCCAACGTTCTCACTTGAAGTGAAGGTCTTTGAAGGTGAAGTGCGTCTCTACGATGCCCGTGGTTTTGACTCGGGTCCTCAGGACGTCCTGCTGGGTCGGGATGTAAGTGGGCTGGGATATCCTGTCCAGATCGTTCAAGTAGCTGAGAGCAGGACACAGGGAAGAGGAATGTAAACACAGAGCGAAAGAGGGCAGGAAATGAGGACAGAGTTTGGTGGGCAGAGTGGCTCAAATTAGACCAAAGTAAGAGAAGTGAGATGTTTCTACTTAAGTAAAAAGTTAAAAGGTGTTGGCAACAAAACATCCTTTAATATTTAACACATATTTCATCCAGATTATAAAGTTGCGTGGAAATTTGAGTATTTTAGAGACCAAAAAGATGATAATTTACATCAATAATTGCAAAAATAATATCAATTTCATTAACTAACAAAAACTGAAGGTGTGTGTCTGGTGAATTCTTGGTTAAAACAAACTCATATAAAAGCAGTGATGCCTCAGTAAAAATACTCCTAAAAGTAAATTCTTTCCAAAAAGTTACTCACGTTAATGGCAATAAGTAAATGTAACTAGTTTCTACCCACCTCTGGTACCAAAGGTGAATTTAAAGCAAATAAAGTCACATTTCAATAAATCTAATTTTATTTGTACAGTTCAAAGTGCTTTAAATCATAAAACACAAAAATACAAATTCATAGAGCAAACAATGAAGCACTACATCTTGCCATCGGTACAGACCAGATTATTTAATGTTTCACTTATGATGTTTTTAAAAACAGGTGGGTTTTTACTCTGTTTAGAGGAACTCGGTGTTTCGGGTGTTTTGCAGTTTTCTGGACGTTTGTTCCAGATTTGTGGTGCGTAGAAGCTGAATGCTGCTTCTCCATGTTGACACAACGTGTTGTGCTGCTAAGCCGTTCAGTGGTTTAGAAACCAAAAACATTATTTCAAAGTCTGTTTTCTGAGCTGCAGGGAGTCTGCGGTACTGGGCCGAACGCCAGCAGAACATTCTGCAGTTAAAAGTTTTAAAACAAGCAGATGATTCTATCTTTGGTGAAATAAAAGCCCAGAAGACGTTCAGTGCAACAATTCCTTTTGTCAAACGTGAACAAAAGCTTCGCCTCAACAAACAGGAGCCCAGTTGTTAATCTAATCTCTTTTCAGCTCGGTGTGTGTGTGTGTGTGTGTGAATTGTTTTCACAGTGGCTGCTCCAGTCCCTCCCACTGTAGGACAATGTGTAGCTGGACAGGAAGCTCCCGATGTGTGAGGCCGGTAATGGACTGGCCATCTGTCTGGGGGGCTGGTCCACATTCTGCCAGAACCTCCTCAGCCCCTCAGGACCTACCTGGGATCTCACAGCGACCAAACACACCCATCAGCTCACACTGCCTGGAGGACAGTATTCAGACCATGGCCATTTATATTATGTATATTATGTTTGGGATTTTATCTGACGTAAAGTTAAGTGGAAGGATAATAACAAAATGACTCCAAATCCAAACAGTGTGATGTGTCGTTATCTTCTGATTGCAGGTTTTCTTCCATTTCCTCAAACTGCTGAAACTTTTAGTTTTCGTTTGCTGAATCTATTTATTACATAACAAATATCTTATGACTCAAACTCATTACATCAAGGTTATAAAAAAATCTGTAAGCATTCTTTTGTCTTCCAACACAAGAGCGCAGCAGGACTGGAGGAACCAATGGTCCAGCAGTGACCTGCAGCAGATCAGCTTGTGTTTGTTTCAGAGCAACAAAACAAAGCTGCTCTTAGAAAAATACAAAAATTAGCTGCTTTGTGATAATATCATTTATTTCACAAACTCAGGCTTTAGCTTCAGAGGAAAGTGAACTGCTGTGTGTTTTCTAAAAGTGTGCTGTGCTGAAGTGTAAGGTCAAAGATTAGGCAGCGTTTCTTTTAGCTCGATGGAGGAAGGTAAATATTGACAGAGTAAAAGTCCAGACAGATGCTGCGGCTCCGTTTCAGCATCTGCTCGGCTGCAGCAGCACCTTTTCTGTTTGTTTGCACCGAAACGCCAGCAATTTCACATAAACCCAGCGGATCGCGGCGTTCCGCTGCGAGTGACTCACCGATCTGGTGAACCAGCCGATTATCAAGCCGCCCGTTTGTGTGTGTGTGTGTGTGTGTGTGTGTGTGTGTGTGTGTGACTCACTATGCTGCCGAGTCGTTGAGCTGATATTCTCGCGAGCGGCTGAAGCAGGCCTGGACTCCTTGGTCCACCCAGAGCCGCTTGATAACACCGGCGAGCTCGGCCGTCATGAAGCCTTCCTCCGCCGACCCGGCCAGGACGAACAGCTGCCGGGCGTCGTCCTGGCAACACGGAAACACATTCATCCGCCATCAGAAGCAAAACTAAACACGGGAAGCTGAAATGCTCGTTTCTGGAACATGCAGGTTTGTTTCTTTTGTTTTTTTTAAGAGACAAAACGTAGGCAGGATATAACAGAGGCTGTAAAAGTGCCTCAGAAACTCGGGTCTCCGGCTCGGACCCGACTCCCTCCCATCACTCACGGCTCTTGCGGCTTCGCCGAAGTCGATCTTGAGGCGTCCCATGGCTCTGATGATGGCGATGATGGACTGGATGGTGTTGCTGTAGACCACAGCCTTGTACTGCTTGCACTCCTCTTCTGAGTAACCTGCTTCATGGATGATTCTGCAAAACGGGAGGAAAAAAACACTCACATTTTTCTCTTCCTTTCTTTTATCATCTTTTAGGGTTTTTTCTTTCCTCACAGATGCTTCAGCTCCATCGTATTTAGATAAAACCCTCAAAAGAATGTAAACAATGGAAGATTAGAGCCTTAAATGTTCTTCAGCTTCATATTGGAGCCTGGTTTTCTTCTAGAAAGGATGTTGGTAATTATAATTTCGCTTTCTTGAACTAAAGAAGATAAGAATTCTGGGAATTGTTGTCTTACTGAGTTACTATTATAGTAAAAGACTCATGTTCAGCCTATAAAAAGATAATAATCTACATTTGATTTTCTGTTAGTTTTAAAACCGGAGATGAAGGAACTGTGGTGTCATAATGACAATTTACAATCATATTTAATCAATAAATTGGTTAATTGGGGCAGATAGAAGATGAACGGATGAACAGACGGAAGAATAAATGGACATGTTGGGAAATCAAATGGACGGATGATACAAATGAAGAGTTAATTGTTTATGAAGAAGCGTCATAAACAAAGGCAGACAAATAACTGATGATTGATGATTGATGAGGTATTCCGGGAATCAATTCCCGGAATACCAATTTGTCCAGTTTAACTTCCTTTGCCTTCTAATCCAGATAACCCGTCCATCAGATTCCAGACTTCTAGAGATTTCCCAGTGATCCTGGAAACGGACAGGACCTCCATCGTTTGTCTGTAAATAAGTAACTAACCCAAACAACACGGCGGACAGCAGAACCCTGTGATCTGTGTTGGTTTCTCGTCGGCAGCCTGCGGCTCCTGCTGAGCGAGTGAGAGCTGCAGCCCTGCAGCCAATGTTATCTCCACCTGTTTGTTCGCTTTTCTTTCTCAAAAAGACACAATCCATCTGGTGCTGCATGCGAGTCCTTCAGCTCGCCGCTTTCAAAGAGATATATATATATATATTATATATATATATATATATATAATATATATATATATATATATAAAAAGTTTTTTCTCAGTGTGGAGCTGAAAATGAAAACATTTAACTCACGGCTGCGTTGGTTAAAACGCCACAAGTCCAAAAAGAGCAGAAACAAAGTCAGATTGATTTGATGTCAATAGACAGAATTCATTCATTCATTTTAGCTGCCAGTTTTAATTCAGTCCAGAAACAGAGACTCAACTAATGTTTATTTTGGCTGCAAAAAAACAACAAACAAACAAAAAAATTATGTTTAGCAAAAAACATTAAATGACAATAAAAATATTTTTAGGGCTGCATTTAACAATTTATTGTAGTTACTGATTATTCCAATGATTAATCAATTAATTGGCACATCATCTGGCAATTACTGCAGCTTTATACTTTGTACAATGTTAGAAATTCATTAAAAGATGAACAAATATTTAAACTTATTTTTTTAAATAACAAAAATTCTACTGTTTATTTTAATGTGGTAATATTCCATTAATGAACACTAAAGATGCATCTGCAGTTAAATATATATTTTTTAAATATTTCAAACAGCATGTGAAAAGCTCAGCCATTTCTGCTAGACTTTTTAAAAATGTTTTAGTATAGAATCTGAACCCGGTGAAGCTAAAACCGTCACCTTAAATAGGTTGTACATAATTATAGAAAAATTAGGAATTTTTTATTCTTAAATGCAAAATGTATATATTTTTACACAATTTTGATGCAATTATTACTCAGTTTTTTTCTTTCAGCAAATGTTTTTTTAGTCTATAAATTCCAGTTAACAAGATTAGTTGACAGTTATTTCAATAATCGATTAATCGTGATTCTTCTGATTAATTGTTCCTTTTTATCATTTTGTTTTAGAACATTTCTCCACACAAACTCACACCTATGGGTCATTTAGAGGCCAATCAACCAGGGTGGGCCAGAGGACCCAGAGAGAACTCTGGGATTCAAACCCACAAACTTCCTGCTGCATACTAATCTCAGCCCAGCCTTTTTTTTATTTTTAAGTGACTTTCCTCAATGTATTTTTTAAATAAAACTCTTACATGTTGTAGTAAAATAACACTCACTTCATCTGCTTGACAATTGTGCTTTTCCCTGATTCTCCAGCACCTGGAAAACAGAAGAAACTCTCGTTAGAGTGAAAACAATCAGAAGGGAGATGTTCAACTCGCAGCTTCGCCTCGTTTCCACGACTCAACCCAAACAGACTCGCCGAGGCGACTCGTCAGGCTTGCTCTCGTTTCCCCGTAGCTGGAACTTCTATTGAACACGCCGACTCACTGCGTGGTAGGAATTTTATCGGCGGTGCCTCGTCATGCTGCCTGGGCATGAAGGCTCGGGGTTAGACCAATAGATTGTTGTTGACATGTGAGGGGAAGAAAAGGGAAACGGCGTGTCAGTGGAGAGGCGGCGAGGCCTTGTGAGCTTGTTGACTAATCAGACAGTTAAGTTGTCCGATGAGGCGCCGCAGAGGAGGCCGTGCAGATCACAGAGTGTCATGGCAACTGCTTTGGCTCCTTTCAGGACGGAGTGGGAGCCATGTTGGCCACCTGCTGCCCCCGTCTTTACGAAGCAAGTCCCCCCCATCCAAAACATTTCCTGTTCGACTCGCAAGCGCTAATGAGCTTCACCATGGGCTGCATGAGGCCTGCTCAGCTGCAGCAACGTCATCGTGTTACACTGAGGCTCCAGGGAAAAGTCAGCTTCTCTTTACTCTAGAACAGAATATGGGGAAGTGGAACCGCACGCCGACTTCTACCATTTCTGTCACCTCCTGATCCAGTCAGAAAAAAAACACACAAAAAACTGAGCGCTTGCATAAAAGATACTTATTTTAGTTCCACTTTCAACGTAGGTGCAAAAATAAAAGTCACGATGCCCTTTTACCAAGTTAGTTTGGTTTAAACAGGAAGTAGCTTCATGCAGAAAGAAAATGAGAAAGTATTTTGCAAAGTATTTATATCATTAAACCACAAACTTCTATGTATTGTCCGAGCTGCTGCAAATTTAACTCAAATTTAAGAAATAAATTTAAGACCAACTGGTGGTAAATTTTCACAGTTAATGCAAAAAAGCTATCTAGTTAGCTGCTAACGTACCTCTCAACCGTCTGAGTGTGACCAAAACGTATGCCTGACAGAAAAGTCCCACAAGACAATATTTTTACACTGAATATTTTATACTGAATATACAGTCCAATCAAGACCAAATTTAAGACATGTCAATAACATGTTTTGGGAAACTTCCTTTTCTAAAGAATTCAAGACTTTTTAAAGATGCGGTCATCCTGATTTAATCATAACTCAAGTGTTCTTCAGGATTTTAATCCATTTATTTTTTGACCAAATTCTCTGTTCCAAATAGAGAATCACTTCCACACACCATTACGCTGCCGCTAGGCCTTCCACGACAACTAATTTTGCTGGGCAATGAATTATCCAAGTAATTATTGTGATAAATTATAATATTGTTGTTATCAGACACCATTTTCAAATTATATATTAATAAAAGATCAAGTTTTAAATATCTAACAGAAACTGTGAGATATTTTAAACAATACAAAATAAATACACAACACACAACTGAAAGCATTATGTCATCTCTGTAAACATAACTTCACTTTAAAAGACAAATCAAAGGATGTCGTCATGCTAATTTTAATTTAGCATGGAGTTAATCGATTAATTGCAACAGGAAGTTGGCGTCATTGCTAATTTGTCTTCACTAATTAATGCTGTCCTTGCTGGTCAGGCTGAACACACGTGCACACCACACTTTTCAGATTTTACTTTGCAAAGCCAACCTCACAATCAGGCCCTGCTGCATCTCCTCTCACATAAAATCAAAATGAAACACATTGAGGTTTGTGGCGACAAAATCTGGAACTGCTTTCGCAAACTACTGCATCTCTTTCGTCACGGCAACAGATGTGAAGGAAAGCAGAGTGATTATCACCTGAGGACACATTATATTCTGATCATGTCGGCGCTCCAGTGTTGCTGTGTGTGTGTGTGTGTGTGTGTGCTCTACGCCCTCCGAGGCCAAACACGCGGCGCTGTGAATCCCCTAGAGACCACACATAGGCGTCCGCGGCGCTGCCTGGCTGAACATGGTTGACTGGTCAGCTGGCCCCGTCTCTGGCTGCCTGGGAGCCGCTAACAGGGCCACACACACTCTGCATACCAAAAGAGCTGCTTTAATCAAGTATTTCCTGCAAAATTGTGAATAAATGCGTCAAATACAGCCAGCTCTGTAAATTTAATGGATGAAAGATTCTTGGCAGAAACAAAGAAATATGTTCACAGCTGCTTTGTCGGCGTTTCAGCAGTGAAATTTGGACTTAACCCATCTGAATCAGATTGACAGAAGAGATGAGAGCCATGTGTTGTGATAACTAAACACCAGTGGTGCCATTAAAGGGTGTGTCCTTCTGCAAAGCCTGGAAGTTTCTTCACACATCTGACCTTATCGGGCCCTTTCTGCGGAGTCTCGTTACGCCGCAGCTTTGATACGCCCACCTAAAGGCTGCAGCCGACCCAAACCGCTGCAGCAGCTGCTTTCTGTTTCTAGTTGGGGTTATTTTGGGAGAATCTGAGCCCCTTTCGGTGGGCTTCTTCCAGAAAGAAATAGGAGTCAAGTCCTGTTTCTCCAACTCCAAGTTTCTTTTATGACGCAAAGTGTGATTTTAAAACAAAAAGTGCACCTGGAGAAACACTAATCTGGGAAAATTCCCTTCCGTTTTCAGCATCGAGACAAACGCTTGTAGAGTTTGGCTCAATGTCCTCGACACGTTAGCAGCTTTGTTTTCCAGTCTTACGCATCTCTCTTCCTCTTTTACATTCTTTCTGTCCCCCTGAAGTCTTTTTTTTCTTCCTTTATGATTGATTGTTCCTCTTGCTCGCTATCCGATTCCTCTTTTTTTGCCTACATCTCCCTCTGGGGTGGATTCAAGCATGAGTCACTGGTGAAGGCTTCCAGAAGCTGGCGAGCGGAGCTACCCAACGGGGAGAAATGACCGCGGTTAATCACAGGGTTCCAGCTGCCAACGAGGGAAAAAAAGACAGAAAGTTTGATCTGGCTGCTTGTTGCGTCGATTTTAAAACAAAGAACTCGGGGACATCCAAAGGAGCACAATGAAAAAGTCAGTGAAACACCAGGGGCTATTAATAAATTCTGCCCACAGTTGCATAACAGTTATAGAAAGAGTAATTAGGCTGAGGAGATTGTAATCTATTTCAGTGTGTAGATATGAATAGCAAGATAATTGAATCCAGGAGACGATGGGAATACGGCGGGAACCAACCCACAGGCAGAAAAAGTGAAAACGTCAACAGGCAGAAGGTAATACGCAAAAATTCAGTGATTTCAGGTTCTAATTTTAGCTTTATGTCATAATGATACCAGAACCAAACAGTCACCACCAGCGAGAGAAATCAACCCAGCAACGCCTGAATATGGGCAAGTTCATAAAGCAGGAGGCCAATTTCATTAACTCACTAACCATAGTGTTGTGCTAACTGTGTGTAGTTCCCACAGTCAGCCTGTGGGGACAGCAGTGAATCTGAGCTGCAGATGTGATGCTGAGCTTATTGTTGCTAATTTCACCACTTGCATTCTGGCTACTTTCATTTGGGATTTTCACTTTAGACTATTTTTCACTCACATTATAAAAATGATGTTTTAAAGTTATTTTTTATATTCTGTTCATGTTTATCATGAAGACAAATGGTCATAATATTGTTATAAATGATATGTACCAACTGGAGGTCACTTATTTTGATAAGTAGTCCTGAATGGTGATCAGAACTAAAATAGTTAAATATTGTTATCTATTAAACTCCTATAAATTTAAAATATAATATACCCATAATTTAAAACATTAACCATAAAAATAAATAAACATAAGTATTTCAGTGCATGGGCAGAAAATTGTTCATGGGTTTAAATGGATGTTAATACTAAAAAAAAGAAAAAGATTTTTGATGTGAAGAAATGGGAAGGTGCAAATTTTCTATCATCCCTAAAACTATTAGCCCAAAATGCTAACAGTTAGCAATACATACATATTAAAAAAAAAAATCACGAAATGGCTGCTGGATTTAAATATGTCTACGCAGGGATTGTAATCCCACTGAAACAAACCCAGGCCTAACATAATAAAGACTTACGCTAATGTTAACATTTCTGACTGCTGAGCATCACTCATTTTAATTTAGGGTTAACAAAGGCAATGCATTTAACAACTAGCTATTGTTACAAACTAATCAAGTCTGCAGTTGGAATATAAATTGGAATAAAAAAAACATTTTAATTCATGTCAAGTATCTTCAGAAAGTTGTGAAGCCAGTTTTGCCAGATGAAATGTCTAATTATGTCCTGAACTCTGCTAATGCGCCTCATTTGCTTTTGCCACACCTACTTTAATCTCTGTCTGGCAGAAAGACCACAGAGTCTGGGATGTGATTCTTGCCGATGGAAGAGATGGTTTGAACTTCCTCCTTCTCTCTTTGCATCCCTGATGCCTGGTCATCAACTCCTCTGAGGTTTGGAGGTCAGAGTTCAGGTATTATTTCAGTTTTTTAGATGCTAATCACCTGCTCCCAGTTGTAAGAACGATACTTTGTTGCCTTGTAGCAACTGTCCAAAAGTAAAACAGCAAAAGCCCAAATACCTTCCAGCTGCATAGCATCCAAAACCAGAGGGAGTAACTGTCCAAACATGCAATGCATCAATGCAATGATTTAACGAGAAGAAGCGATCATACAATCCTATGACAAAGTTATCCAATAATGTGTAATTCAGAACATTCATCTCTGGATATTAAACAAAATACAAACGTCAGTATCGGATTGGTATTGGCTGATACTAAACCTCAGATATCGGTATCTTTAAAAAGTGGATCGGTGCGTCATGAGGTAGCAGTGCTTCCATTGTGTTCCGAGCCTGAGATGATGCGTTTGCTGACCAAACAAGACCTCAGATTTCTCAGTTTTGTGTGAAACAAAAACTGATTAAACTTTAAAAGGACCAAAGATTAAGTGTTCTTTTGTAACTTACACCAATATTACACCAAAGTGTGTTTCACAAGATTATTTCTATTTACCCACACTGAGCAAAGGGGTCAAATCCACAAGATACAGAACCTGCTGCCTCCTTTCAGCCATACTACCCATTTACATTCAATCCACGAGCTTTGTTGACCTTTTTATCTCCGTCGACAGGATGTGCTTAGAGTAAAACACAGTGAGCTGCTTGTGAATCAGCAACTTCCACATTAATGTCCTATTCTGCGTCTGTTTATGTTCGGACTCTTAGCTCTGGTTTTGTGTTTTTCCCATGTACTATTCATTAGATGTTCTCATCTTACAGGCTCTCTGCGGCCTCGGTCCCAGCCCGTAACCTGAAGAGGCCGAGCGGGTTACCTGGTTACCGCAGCATTCGGATCGAACGCAAACGATGGCGGCGCCATGCTACCCGCTACGTCGGCTCTTCTGTCATTAACTGGAGCAGCAGGGTCACATGGTTTCTGTGTGTTTATGCAATGGTTGGGGAAAAGTCAAGCTGAAGCCTTCAGGAACGTTAGCAACAACTTGACCTGACTTGCTTACTTTCAATCAACAAGCCCTGTCTAGTTCCAGAGCGCAGGAGGAATGTGTTTACCTTCAACACCAAAATGTCTCATTTCGAACTCAAACAAGGCAAAACAGACACTTTATCCAACCTTGAATTAACCGTTTAGGCATTTTGAAGCATGACTCTGTAATCTTTGGGATTTTTTTTGCACAGATCAGCAAAAAACAGACGAGGAATAATGTTTGTCTTGCGCTGGCCCACAATTACATCCAGAAAAGCTGCTGAGAGCTCCTATTATTTAGCTTTGGTCAGGTGTTTCCCTGCTACTGGTACCGGCCTCACACTTTGTGTCCTGCTAACCCACATACCGACATGTATGCATGTCAACACTTCCCAAAGCAAACTACATATGGAGCCCATGGAAAACTTCTCACCTGCTGCCATTTTATCTACAAGGGAACCAAATGTTTCCACTAACACAGGCAATGGCATATTTTTACACAGAACTGCCTTCCAAATGCAAATAACTCAAATAAAAAATCATTAGGTTATAACACCAACACGAACAAGTGTGTGCAGGGTGTGGTGTGTTTAGATAACATGTGTGACAGTTTTTTTTTTTTACTGAAATAATAGGCGTAACACTTGGTGGTTTCGAAAATTATTTGGATGCACAAAACCAGTCAAAATGAGTTATTCCCAGAAGTAATGGAAGGGTAATGACAGGAAATGTTGTTATTTAAGGTGAAAAGTGACAATAGAACTAAGAAACTGATGTATGTGGCTCAGATAAATCAAACTCTGTTTCACAACAGCAGATGTAATTTATTGAATTGGTTACACAAGAGATTTCAGTTTACGTCTCAGTGTTGAACTTGAGATAAACCCAAAACAAGCATTAAACATCAGAAATGTAATTATCAGAGGCGCGGCCAGAAGGTTGTTTTTAAAGGTGCAGCTTGATGGGGGCAACAAAAACCAAAATCAGAACTTCATGAAGCTGGTGTCATATAATATAGGGAGATAAATAATGACAGATATTTATGAAAAATCCAAAAATGACAAATGAAAAAAAAAAAAAAATCTGTACATTATGATCTGCCATTTGTTGACTACTACTGGTTGCATTTTTGTTGATCAAGTCAACATACAGATAATATCCGTCTATTTCTTTTTTTGGTCTCCAGATGGTGATGACCACTAAACAGAAAATGAGATAAAGCAGCGAGGGGCTGTGGAAAATTAAAAATTCTTATCTTTTAAAGACTAGGTAAACACTCAAAATACCACATAATTTATAATCAAATGGGGTTTTCCCCAGTAAACTAGGAATCTCTTTCTTAATAAGAGACCATAAAAAGAAAGGTCGCTGCTTCTTTTCAGTGGGAAAAACAAGCTTTATGGTCATAAAACTAAATTTATAAAAATCTAATTTGAATAAAAAGGAATTTGGGGGGGAAAAGTCAAATTGTTTGTTTATTTTTTTTTATTTTAGTCATATACCTTAAAAAAAACCTGGGATATGGTAGGAAAATATTTTTGATCTCATACAAAAAATAAAAAGGACAAGCATATTCCTTTTGTAGCTTCATGGGAACAACAAACTGAATTTTCAGCAATAAATTCCTTCTGCATCTTGATGCTCATAGTTCTGTACAATGTAAAAATGCCCAAACTTCTCAAACAGAACTACACATATGAATTAAAATCAAATATGGGAAAAAACAACTAATCAAAGACAGAGAAACAAATAAATAAATTTAAGGTATCTAAATTAAATTAAAAGTCGATGAAGAAAATATTCAACAAGTTTAAGAGTTTTTAAGGCAAAAATTACCCGATACTAAAGAGTCTTTGACATACAACTCTTGTAAAATTCGCCTTCATATATTTTTATAGGAGTGGCCAAAACCTCCCTTCAGCCCCCATTTAGCTGCGCCTCTGTCATTACCATGGAGTGAAGGGAAATCTGTTCAACCCTTCAGATACTCGGCCTACAAATAGAAAAAAGCTATAAAAAAGACTAATGGCAACACATTTTCAGTCACAATAACTCCGGCCTGGGCTCATATTGAGCATCGAGTCGACTTCCACTGCTACTAGAGGAAATATGCCACTGTTGGGAGGACTTAGTCAAACGGTCTGCAGAGGAGGCTAATTGCACAAGAAAGAAAAAACTTAAAATGAATGCAAGTCAACCCCCCCAAAATATAAGAAAACGTCTCGAAACGATACATTACCACTAAATGAGTCAAAGCAGTGGACGTTTAAGTAGCAAAAAGGGTAACAACAGATGTTTCGTCGTGTCTTAAACCAAGAAGAAGTGAAGAGTTAACGGTTAACTTGAGCTAGCAAAAAAAAAAGGTGGGGGTGCTAACGGTGCGGAATGAAAAACCCAAACATTTAAACTCACAACTAACATTAAGTAATAAATGAAGTGGGTTTTTCTTTTTTGGCTGACCACTAGTTCTTTTTAATTATTTCTTTTCAAACACACAAAGAAGTTAGTCGAGCCCCCCCCGCACCCCGTCCACAGTCCCCGGCTCTCTTCCTTACCGAGCAGCAGCAGCTTGACCTCCCTGGCTGCCTTCTCCCCGTCGTCCCGCAGATTCCTGTCGATCATTTTACTGCGCTCCACCGCCGCCTTGTCCTCGGTACTCAACGTGCACCCCATCCTCCACGACGTCCTTCAGACCCAGGTGGTGTGGAAAAAAAAAATCTAACACACCATATATAACCACATGAAATCTTCAACAAACTACCCCTCACCCCGAACACACGCCCTTTTTCATACAACGGGCAATCGATCTGTTTGTGTATGCGTGTGTTGAGGGGGGGGGGGGGAAGAAAAGGGAAGCGAATCGACTTCTTTAGATAAAAAGAAAGAAAAATGGCTTCTTCGCCCAGATGAAATGTCCTCAGGTTGGAAAATAATTCCCTACATCCGATAGAAAGCTATCTGTAGAGTAAAGCGGTCCCTCGTTGATGTGGCTCCCCACTGTACGCGTCCATCCGTTGCAGCAGCGACTGCTTGTACTGAGAGAGAAGCTACGAGGCGACGGCAGCCGAGTTCCGCAAGCCGACAGTCACTTCCGGAACAGCCCTTCACAATAAAGTTGGTCAAGCTAATAGAAAATAAATGTGGAACGTGTAGCCTTAATAAATTATAGAAAAGGACAATATAAAATCCCATCGACAAGAGGATTAAGGCAGCTGAAAAAATAATCTATTTATATAATTTTTTATATGTAATAGTACAAAAAAGTAATTTTAATGCTATTATAGCAATAAAAGCGTCAAATGACATCAGTGGTGGTGATAAAAAAGAAAGAGTGCATCAGATTTTATTGATTTCTCAAAATCTCTTGGCAGCTTGGTTTAAACATTATCTCAGTAAAGGGACTCAGTGCATAATGTTATGCTTCAGTTTTGATTGTCTTATTGTGGATTGGTGCAACTGGAGATTTTATAAATATAAAATAGAATAGAATAGAAATACTTTATTCATCCCAGCCGGGAAATTACTGTGCAGTTGCAGCACACACACACACACACACACACACACAGATCAAGTTACCAATAAAAATAAAAAATATATAAAATACTATGAAATGTAGAATGTAAAATGTAAGGTTCTGTACATAAATAATGATGACTTAACTTTTGTTATACAAAGTGATGGCCTGATTTATTTATTTATCTGATTTATTTGCAAAGACTCATAATACTGAAGTGTTGTTCAAGGCACATAGTTAGCCAGTTAGACAAATATTGTTACTTTGTCATTTGTGATTTTTATATTATACTGCTAGGTTAGCAGGTCTTCGCTAGAAATTACATTATATTTTGGTGCTTTTATTTTGAAGTTGAAAGACAAAACCGGAAACAGCGTGACAGACAACATTTAAAAAATTCAAACATTGCCACCAAATAACTCATATTACCGTTTTTAAATATATTTTTAAAGCTTATGTCCACTTTCTATGTAAATATATAAATCAAGGGTTGCAATTATTGACATAACTAATACCAAAATAACATTAACATACAATATAGTCGTAGTTCTCTGAATTTCACAGCATCTGTTTGACTAAATGTAAATTATTATCCAACTCATACATCATGTATTCTTCCCAAGGGAACCGCACAACTAACCAGTGATGTTAGACTGATTGTAAATGCATCAAGCTGTACAACAACCATTGTTTTAGATTTAAATAATTTAACATGCTAAACTAAGTCAAGCATGAATAATAAGCTTTTGCAGTCTCTGGTCGTTACTGTTTAACTTCTTGACTTCACTGAAAAATTGAAGCATTGTATTAATTTCAAACATGACCAGATGAGAAAAAATTCAAATATGGCACGTTGACCTTTTTGTTTTATACTGGTTGAGTGTTTCCCCTCTGTATACACACATCACACAAACAACTCCTGTAGGTTTGCAGGAAGACAAAACACAGCTGTTGATTGAACAATCTCATTTATCTACTGTACTAACAGAGGACACACCGAACTGGATTTGAATTCAAAAGAACTGACTTCTGTTTACAGAAAAACATATCTGAGTTTACTTTGTTCTCACAACTGTTCTTTGAAGCTATAGCCATGTTGTGTGAAATTGCAACAGAAAATAACCTTATTAGAATGTAAAAGTTATATTATTGATAATATATATATATATATATATATATATATATATATATATATATATATATACTACCACCCCTGAAGAAATCTCTGCCCCCCTCTTGCCACCCCTGGTCTGCAGCCTCCTTACATCTTCAAAGCGCTGCCTGTGCATTCCAAGTTAAGAAGACAGGATCAAGCTTCCTTTTGAAACAGGAAATAAAGCTAAAAGAGGATGACACTTCTTTTCAAAATAAAAGTATTTTCAGTTTTTTTCAAACTAAAAACATGAATGTATTAATATGAATAGGAGAGAAAAGAGGATGTTTTCTCTTCTGAGTTACACTTGTTCTAAGATAAGCAAAAATAACAATTCAGGGTTGTCTCCATTTTTCCAGAACACACCTTGATAATTTTTGGGAAAACAAAAATGTACTGACTAGACTAACGTTGAACTCTTGGAATTACCAATTGCCAGCTTTCAGGCTTAGGCAACAATCACCTTTTCACATTGGGTGGCGTTAAGTTGGGACGTTATTCTCCTTTAGAGAGAATAATATCAAACCAATTTAAATGTTTGAAACACTAAAATGACGAACATACAAAAAAAGGAAATCAGGAAGTCACTTCTACGCCAATAAAATGAACTTGTTGAAAAAAATTTGTAGAAAAATTACTTGCATAAATAGGATTTATTATGAACTATTTTTTAAAAACAATTTACAAAAAAATACACTTATGCTTGATGAAAGACCAATAAAATCTAAAGAATTGAAGAAATTCCATTGGATGTTGTCTTTTTGCTTGAGGTGTGATGGTTTGCAATATGCACCATCTCCGTTTTATCCAATCTTCCAGGTGTAGCCATAGTTATTCATTGCTAAGTGCGTCAGGGTTGTTTTGCCAAGAGTGGACGGCTGCTGGAGGTGAGTAATTGAAGCAGGAGGAAGACCACAGTGAGTCAGGTCTCCAACTGCCTTACTACACTATAAAACACAGAAACATGGGAGATTGCTCAATATTTATTGTGATGTGACCAATTCAAAATAAGTGTTACTGTGCATCTATTATGTGATTAATGTCATACCTGTTTCCTGCAGGTGTCTATGTTCATGACAGCAGTGGGTGTATGAGTATAAAGAGCAGCAGAGAAGTTGCCTTTTTGAGTAGCCTGAAGAAGAGCTGTGATGGCATGAAGAGATGAAGGAAGGATGGGTCCTACAGTACAAAAAGAAAGTTTAAGTTCATTTGTACACCACCAACTCACAACAAATGTTATCCTAAGACACTTAAGAAACACAGTCCCCACTTGTTACCCATCATACAGAAATACACATCAAACTCCCATCAGTAAGATCCAATCATCCAGATTAGTCACTGACATACAGTCCAGTTTGATCTTGTAAAGTAAAGCAGTCCAATTCAGTTTATAATGTTACCTATGAAGTACTTTGAGAGGAGAGAAAGCAAGCAGAGGAAACAGTAAACAATGCTTAATGAGCATCTTGTATTTGCAATTTAATTTCTTTCCATTTCATGAAAAGGGGTCTGACAGAAACAGAATCTGTCTAAATGTGATAATATCACCTGTTACTGCTACCTACTGGTATTTTGTTCAAGTTTCCCTGATCATTTGGGTGGTTTCATTCAGCTCAGTTCAGGAGCCAAAACAATGGCAAATCTAAAACTGGAGAGTAGCAGGAAAAAGTAGCAGAGTGTAAGATTTTATTTTGTTGGGATTGTATTAACTGTTTTGATTCTAGCAAATGACTGCAGTGAACCAGAGTGAAACATTTAAAGGGGTCTGAATACTTTCTGAACACACTGTATATTTCCTATGCACACAATGCCATTTTATAACACAATCAAGTAACTATGTTACCTTCAGTTGTTATAAGAATGATATATATGAAATGTGACTTTAAAGAAATTTGACACTGTAATTTAACACCTCTTAAGACTCCTTCAAGAAGTTGCCACAACATCGCTCCTCTATTAACCTTTTAAAATTTTTACCAGCATTACACTTAGACGTATGTTTAATCAACTCAGTAGATGATCAGTTCCATCAGTTTTTTGTTAATTGCTGTTTCTAGTTTAAAGGATCTGGCTGGTGAAGTTGTGGGGACAGTTGCTCTGAGGCAGAAGCTCTGACGTTATAGGAGCTGCGCCTCAAAGGTGTCGCCAGGTTCACTAAAGGGGTTTTGCACAGTTGAATGGTTGCCATGGGAGATTCAATAATTTCTCAGACATGCATGAAAGAATCAAAGCAACACTCCATATATGTTTTTAGTGACAGAATAACATCATGTAAAGCTCAAAAAAGTTTATTTAACATAATGCTACATTATGTTAAATAAATGTTATTGATATCCTACAATATCAATATGAACAGGGTTACAGTTTTGAAAACTCAAAAAGAACATCTGCAATTTACAAGTAAAAAAAAAAAAAAACCCGTTGTAGTTCTGGTTCTGTACCTGTGAGCTCCAGACTGCTGATGTTCTGGTAGCTACAACCGACCAAATTCCTGACATTAACGCTGCGGCCCTGGAAAACACATCATAAACCAGACTGTCAAACGGGTTAATAAAGACAGAGTTATTAGTAAAGGTTGATCTTACATTTCATTTCCAGTCCTTCAAAGTAAATAATCTATGAATCAATACCTATACTGACTCAGAAACGATGCCATGGACGAGCCCTATACCTTCAGAACATTCATGGTGGCCCCTCTGAAGGCAGTGGGGGCCAGCAGGGTGGGAGGCAGGCCGGTCTGAGAACCAGCTGCAGCCACCACACTCTTCCAGTTGATGAGGAAGTTGATGAGATTGAAGGAGTGGGATCCCTCCACACATACAGCCGACTCAGGTTTATGGTCTAGAGACAGAGTCGGAGCTTCTTTTTGTCTATATAAGCAGTCAAGCAGCATTCAGTATTCACTATTTTTAACTTCAAGAAGAACAAGGTTGTATTGGTTCAGAAACATTGCAAAAACAAAGAGCAATGGAGGATACAGCTGTATGTTAATGCATTCGGGCTTCTTGAGTTTGTCCTGGATTCCTATCTCCTTTAGCCAAGACAAGCTGTCATCTTCACCTTGGCTGCATCCATCATCTTCTTCATCCCAATTCTGATAGTCCTCATCCACCTGCAAGCTGCAACATTTACATTTTGAATCACTGCAGAAGTTAACCCAAGAAAAAGACCATTTTAAACATCTTCAAGAACATAGAATTCAGATTTGTCATCAACAGTGCAGACACAGTAAAAGTCTCACAAATCTTTGTTCTCATTTTCCATTTCTTCTTCTCCCTGTTGAATCCTTTTATGTTGCTCACTAATCCGCCTCCTTTCCTTCAGCAGGGGAAGACAGAACTCCACACCTTAAAGACACGGGTCAGATATAAAGTACAGTAGCACAATATGGTACCAGAGGTTGCAATAGACTTTTTTTGTTGTCCGTCATTTTCATTTACTATATTTACTCCTCTAATTATAATCACATTAACATTAGGCTATTCAGCCGCATTTTTTATGAGGTTTAGTTCATATTCACCTAGTTGAACCATGAATCTGCCTGATCCAAACTGATCAATCGAATTGAACTCTGAAAGCATTTTACCCTGTGAGCGGGCCGGTTCATACGCTTTTACACTCTATTTATGCACCTTTACTTATTTCTTCACGATGAACTGACGGCTGCTCTGTTTAGACTGTAAATGAATCAACACAACATTGCATTCTCTTCAGGTTTCTCTGTTCTGTATGTACTGGAGACTGAAATTAAATGCGCCATTTCAACTAAAGGTTTGGAATGTGCTTCTGAACCAGATGCGCTTTGGTCAGCTTTCTGCATCTAGTTCAGTGTCCAGAAGGTAATATTCAGAAAAGATCTTTTTATTGACGAACTCTAGTTTCCACTGCGATGAACTCTTTGCATAAAGTCTATAATGCCTGTTCATGTGCACCAGTCAAGGGTGTGAATTATTACCCGTCCAGCAGACTTCACATTTCAGGGTTTCCCCCAGAAAACTTGCTAAGCCTGGTGGTCAAGGGGATCCACCGTGTCTTTGTATTAAAAGATGTTAAGTTGACAGGAAAAGTAAAAATATTACTGGGTAATTATATGTTGTGGGAAAACATAGTCAGTGAACTGCTATATAAACCCACAATTATTCTTAAAAACAACTAATCAAAAAATACAATTAAAATAAATATAAATTATTTCCACTTCTGTTAAATCCAAAGTAAGTCAGTGGCTCCATCAGGCCACCCAGGACTTCAGGGGCCCCATAAATGCTAATATTTTAACACAGACCACAGTTATATAAATGTAACATTTGTTTATTGAGATTATCATTGCTGCTAAATTTGACATAATGGTTTCAGCATATATAAATTAAAATATTTAAAATAATTTAACATTTATAGATTTTAAGGAGCTGGTAAGTTTACTCTGTAAAAGTTCAAAGAACAATATTCATAGATAGGTTTGTTACCACAGCAACAATTTGATGCTGGAAGTTTAATCTTTGCGTTTGAACTCTGTTCACAAATACTGCGATTATAACTTATTGCTTTTTAGGTTTGCCAGTTAAACTCCTCCCCTGTCCTAGATTTCACTAAATCAAACACAGAAGCTGTTAGAGCTGCTGATGTTTTTAGCACCAAAAAGCACCAAAAAGCGCTGGATACGCGCTGTTAACTTTAGACATCCAGCTGCTGCAGCGCGAGGCAACGCAGAGGCCAGGGGTGTGATTGGTCCGGCTTTAAAAACTATAAATATATCTTTTAGGATTAAACCTGCTCCAATAGTGAAACGCTCATAGTAACCAAGACGCTTGCAATCAAACTAAAAAAAAGATTTTTTTTTTCATTTTATTTTCCTAAAAAAAACAAACAAACAAAAAAAAACCAAAAAAAAACACAAGAAAGGCTTAGCCTGGCGGTGGCGCTAGTAAAGCACGGCGGGCCGCCAGGCCTACAACATACTGGGGGAAACCCTGCATTTTTCAGTCATTAAAACCTCCCCAAAAAAAAAAATCAAATATGGAAACTATTCCATTAATGCAACCCCTTATTGGTACACACTAATCTTTTTATGAGTACCTTCAGTCTTCATTGCTTCTCTGAGACCTCGAGTCGTAGGAGAAATTAAGGCAGTTATGCAGTCTGACCCTGCAAGGCCGGCTGCCTTGAACAACACTGTGAACTGATGCAAAGAAGAGCCAATCAGGGAAATAAAAACAGAAGCTATCAAACACCGAAGCATGTTAATGTACCTGATAGGAGCAGACATAGAAGTAAGGGCACAGTCCCACCTTTAAAAGGCTGTAGAGAGATGACAAACTGACAGACCTAAGAAGAGAAAACAGCTTTTTATTGGATGCTACAACAAGGAGAGAGCAGAAAGTCTAACAATCTCACCATTCCTTCACAAGACTCTCGTGTACTGCTTCATCCTGAGTCCAGGGCATGTTCTTCCCAGAGAAGTTCTTTTCAGCATTGATCCTGGGGAACAAAGAGACCCAGGGCAGGGAAGGGTGCTGCCAGTACACCAAGCACTGCTGAAAGGCAGACCGGACATCGGACCAGGACCTGGTCTCCTGCAACACACACAGCATTACATTCAGCGAGTGAGATGAACAAATAACTAACTAAACTAAACATGATATTCAGGGTTTCCCCCAGAACACTTGTTAAACTCGGTGGTCAGAGTTTAGCAAGCGCCAAAGTGGTTCTCTGGTGGTCCACCTTGTTTCTGTATTTTAAAATGTTAAGTTGACAGGAAATGTAAAAATATTACAGTCATTGTATGGTACAGGAAGACATGGCCAGTGAAATGCTATTTAAACCCACAACTATAGAATCTTAAAACATCAAAAAATATAATTAAAATGAATATCAATTATTTTCACTTAATCCAAATTAAGTCAGCAGTCCAGGCATTCAAGATCTTCAGGCGCCTCCATATCTTAAGACAGACCACTGATTGATTATATATATATATATATATATATATATATATATATAAATTTTTCTTCTCACCCTCCGTGGGTGGTCTCTCTCCCTTTCATCCTCAATTTTCAGAGGAATCTCCCTTTGTATTCCTCTGAAAATTGAACCAATTTAAATAAAGAAATCCCTCCATGGGTGATATCTTGATAGAGAGCGTTCATTTTATAGCGTAAAAACCGCTTTTTTTATTTTTGTTTTGCTTTATTCATGCACAATGACATTAAAAGGAATTCTCAAAAACAAATCTTAAATATCAACTGTAAAGTTAAGATAAATGAGGAAAGCGCAATTTGCTTAAAAAAAAAGTGAGCTAATAACATTAACTACCTGCAGATTGTGTGGGAACATGGTAAACTTAGCTCTGCAGCTGTTGCTGAGCCCCAGAGCTTCTTCCTGGGCTTTTGGTTGCTCTGTCCATGACAAGGAGACTGGAGAGGTGAAGATGACCCGAGTTTTCAAGCTCCAGTCAGCTGGATACTCCGCACAGCTAACAGGGGCTATGGAGACGGGTGCAATAGCCAGTGGGTTCTAATGGAAAAACATGAGGACATGTGAGAACATTTAAGGCTCCAGACTAACATTCTGATGCTATAGATCTGCTTGTGTATATAACAGAAAAAGCCCACCTTGACCAACAGATTGTCAGTATGTTGCTCCTCTGTTTCCAACAGAGGCTTGTCTTCAGACACAGATTTCTACAACAAAATACATGCAATTTTTTTCATCAGAATGTTTTGTTCTTTGCTTGATCCCTGTAGTACCTTTAATGTTTTACTCTTTTTTTTATTGCTCAAGCAATTCAATCCTGAGCAACAAAACTAGTTTTTCTCATTTTTTTGAAAAACTAATTTTCAACAAAAAATTAGTCTGTTGAAAAACCAAACCCCCCCAAAAAAACTATTTTTGTAAAATTCTTGATAACATAGGTTCTAAATTTCAACAATCTCATAGCCTTTGGTGTATAAGGATTAAGTGGTTGTTCTTTGACTTCTTGTTTATTTTTTGTTAATCAGCCAGGGGGATTCGACCTAGAAATTTTGAACATTTGTTTAAATAAGTTGTAAGTAATACCAAATTAAGTTACTTATTTGTTGTATCACCTTTTTAACTCTTATTGTCTTTACTTCGTTTTATTCGTATAATATATGGTTGACTTCCAGTTCCTGATTTGATGCTTTTATTTTGATAGGACAACTTCCGCTATATGTATTGTAGGGCGGCAGCTTAACGACAAAAAGAACAGAAGACAAGTTGCAACATGAAGCTGAAGTTGGTTTCCATTTCTAGCTTCCAATGGCTAAAGGGCGATTCCACTTAATCTTTCACTACCTTCCACATCCTTAATCAACGGTAGTTCAAAATCTACTATACCTAGACACCTCAAACCTGGACTAGATTATTCTACTCCAATAGCAGAATATTTAAAACCATGCTTGAGATTTGTGAAAACTTTTTTTGATTTGTGAAACTTCAATAAAGGTCGATTTTCGACATTTTTGGCATCTGAATCGCACTAGAACTCCAGGATTGTAGTTTTCAGTATCATTTCTAGTGTGATTTTGAACTACAGTCAATTAATGATGCGGAAGGTAGTGAAAATTAAGTGGAATTGCCCTTTAGCTATTGGAAGCTAGAAATGGAAACCAACTTCAGCTTCGTAGTTGCAACAGCGTTATTAAAATGTATCTTATTAGCGACCCCCTTGATAGAGGCACAAGGTATGTTTATTTTGAAAATCAAGATATTTCTAATATTGATCGGTCAAATTTGTGAATTTGTTTTATTGTAATCAAAAACAATGGTACAGTTTATGAATTAAGAGTTTATATTTTAGTGGTGAACGTTATTTTTAGCTGCTAACGTTACGGTTGTGGTTTGTAGCTTACACTGTATTTTTTTGTATGTGTCAGCACATACAGCTCTTACAGTGAAACTCATGGTTTATTTGTTTCCAATTAACCACACTGTTCAGCAGTAAAACACAAATTACTAAGGTTAGGACCGATTGCAGTTTTCTGGCCGATTGCCGATTACAATCTTTAAAATGCCTGACCTATTGATTCCAATTTTGGCCAATACTGACTGTTTTTTCTGAAAATAGCAAGAAAATTGCTAAGTTGGTAACAGTGGGGTGACTATTGTTAACTGCGAATGTGCAGACATGACCTGGTGGTTCGTCTATCAGTCTTTGATTCTCTTATGAGAGAACAAAAGACGACAGTAGTTGATTTTTAAACCTTTGATGAGGTGGATTATCAGCTGATCTTCCAACATTAAGAAAAACAACAGATAAATCAGTTGGCTGATAATTGACATAAGGCAATAGCTTATTTTATATTTACTATTTTTAGCTGTAGAAATCAGTTATTACTTTGAAATTAAAGGGGTTTTGTGGAAGCAGCTGAATTCACTTTTTCAATGCACTTTAAAGCAGAAAATGAATTGAAAAAGGCTCAAACCCCAATCATCAAAACTTTTCCAACCTTAAGTTATTTATAGGCAGTAGATACAACAGAGATGCATTGATGTAGCTGCAATCTATTACATTTTTTGCTCTTCACACAGGTAAGTAGGAGCAAAGATAATAAATATGTAACATTATTTATTTACATTTATACATTATAAATTAATACATATTATTTATATTAATTTACAAATGCAAACATGACCACATCTCTTCCATCCTCCACTCTCTACATTGGCTTCCCATTTCCACCAGGACTGAATTCAAGATTTCCCTCCTCACACACCAATGTATCTATGGAAACAGACCCAACTATCTCCAATAACTATTTAACACACAAAACACAACTCTGTCACTCCACTCCACCCACTCAAACCTTCTCCACATACCCAAAACCAAACTGAGGACTATGGGGGACAGAGTCTTCTCCAGTCTCGCTCCACATGTAAGGAATGATCTACCTGACACTGTGACAGCACTACAAGCCACTGACTGACCTTAACACGTTTCTTTTTAGCAACATTTTTGGTTCATTTTCTTAGATATTGGCTTTAATCTCTTATTTATGTATCTATTCATTTATTAAATTATTTTTATCCATTAAAATTGCTTGTTTTGTTCCTGTTTTCCTGCCCTTTGACATCTAACAACATAAAGGGCATTATAAATAAAATCTATAATTATTATTATCAAAGCTTTGTTCAATTTTATGTCGCCTTTTTTCCAATATATCCTCAGATTTTAGCATCTAAAAAATATTCAGTGTTAAAATTTATGATGCTTCACAGGAAATCAATCATTCCCATTCAGACTCACATTCATAGTGGTGATGACAAACTACTGGATTGTTGCCACAAGTGATGTGACTGAAATCGATATAAGGGTTTGTTATTGATCATTATTATACATTTTTTTATATTTGAAATATTGTCAATATGATGTTCCTGTTTTATCCACAATTTTCACCTGAACTGTTGTACTAAGTTTTCAGTTTCGTCTCACACAGCAGCAAAATCTGAAACTGCTGCTGAGCAAGTTACTCAACAGGTTGTTACTAGGAAACCAAAGACTGAGTAGATGCCATAGCAACCTTTGAGCCTTTCCTCGGCTTACAAACCCCCAGAATGCTGTGCGGTTCTGGATCGAAGTTTAGTGACAGTATTAAATATTCTATTAGATATATTTTCTATTGATATTGATCACGTGTTTTCTTTATTGATTTATTTCCAAGCCTTAGGTGAATTACGTCATGGCTGTAATTCAAAGCGCTTAGCAACACAGTGGCCTAATTAAAGGCTTTATGTTGTAAAAATAATCAGTAGGAAACATGTTTATTTGCCAGACATGTTTTGTGAAGCAGATATAAAACTGGTTTGTCTCAGAGCGAATTACTGGTCCTACCTCCGCCCAGCTGTCCACTGCCTGACCACTTCTACGGTCAGCTGATGTATCCGCGGATAATAGTTTTATAAAGGTTCCCACATCTTCACCGTCCTCGTCTTCGACTAAAACCTTCTTCCTAATACTGACGGCGTTGTCCCAAGTCCAGAATGGATTCCTGCGCTTCCCTGTGCTGGTGGACTGGCTGTGTGAGCTGGGAGCCGCTGAGGAGCCGGAGGAACCGGAGGAACCGGAGGAACCGGAGGAACCGGAGGCCGGAGAGCCGCTCGCTGCCGGACCCTCCACGACATTCCGGCCTCTTTTTCTCCTCAGCCGAACCAGCTCGGCGGGCCGCTTGCAGCTGGACCAGGAGTCGCCCTGCTGAGCCATGCAGGAGGACAAAGGTTTCAGGAGGAATATAACAAAATAAGTCCAAATTCAAAATCACCACTCTGTTTATTTGACGCGCCTTCCGCACTGCGCAAACTCTGTCGTCTTTTTCTTTTTCTGTTGTTTGCGTTTTGCAACTTTTGTAAAAATGCATTGGCGCCACCTGCTGGACTGGAGTAAAGGAAATAGAACAAACAGCAGAGAAATCAAATAAATACACTAGATCAGACGTTCTTGACGTTTTTTGAGGTTCCGAACCCCACAGTTGCATATGCACCTTCACTGAACTCTTCTTATTCCAACTCTCCCCCACGACACACAAAATACTTTGCAGTGTTCTGATTTAGTAATGTAATTATAACAATGTAATTATATTAGCTGTGTTACCTCCCCACACCACTAGAGGCAGCACCAACCCCAAAAATGCGACTAAGGAGCAGATTTAGTCCAGAGTTAGGTAAAAACGGTGAGTTTTGCTGAAGTAAATAAAGACAGAAGTTCAAATCCATGCTGAGAGTGAAGCTCCTCCAATCAGAGCCCCTCCAATCAGAGCTCCTCCAATCAGAGCTCCTCCAATCAGAGCTCCTCCACAGCTCTGATTGGCTAAACAATGTAACGTGATCCTCTGCAAATAGATAAATATCTAGGAATTTAAGGAGAGATGGCAGATAGAACTGGGATGCGGCTTATAGTATTCAAAGGAAAGTTGGTGTAATGAGAACAGATCACATTCTGGTCATAAAGGGTTAAATAATGCGTAATATAAAGTGGGAAAACATTCAACAGGAAAATGTTCTTTTTGTTTGGAAGATGACACAGTTCTGTTCCAAATATTCTGTTGAGAGAAGAGAATTAGTTTGTAGATCACAAGATAATAAATTGCAGTTAAATAGACAATACAAGTCAATTTTGACAAAATTTCAACTTCTGAATATTTTTGTTCTTTACGGAAATACCTCAAGAAGATGAGATTGATAAGATATATATTTTTTGTGTGGGGTAATTAATATAAGCAGCATCCCAGTTCACACTCCACTCCAGTAGGTGGCGGTAATGAACTTTTATATGTTGCTTCCCAACTGCCATTAAAAAAAGAAGGAACGAAGAACAAGAACTTCCTGGTGAAACGTGTCTGCAGCCTCTGCGATCCGCCGTAATAAAGAAGAATGTATGTAGCATCTGTTGTCTATTAACTTCAGTCCGGCACTAATATAGGTGATGTGATGAAGATCATCCTCGAACCTGAGCGAATATGTCGGGATTCAGCGCAGAACTAATCGACTATCTGGAAGGTAGAATAACATTCGAAGAGTTTGACAGACGGAGAGACGAGCGGAAAGCGGAGGTACACGTTATACAGCAGTTTGAGATGAAAATGGATTAAAAAGACAAATCACATCAGAACATTTACTTTGGTCACTTAAATGTATCACTTAAAATAGATCTATTTCAACCATTGGTCATTTTAATGCTTACTTTCAATAAAACACCCGAAAATCAATGTTTGCTGATTTAACATCTTTCCAACATTCTTCAGTGCTTTGACTAAGCATAACAATGGAAAGTTAAGTGGAAGAAGGACGTCTGGTAGAATAAAGTGCAATTGGGACCTTTACCAGCTGTAGGGACCAAAACTCAAATCCAAAAATAAAAACAACTTAAGACTTCAAAGTGATCAAAATAAAATGTGAATTCAACTCAAATAGTCACCTGATCCATTGTGGGTTTCTAGCCTACACAGTTTCAAAAAAAAAAAAGCCAAAATCAGTCTTTGTTGCTTTATGCCATATTCAGGCAATCAAGTTACAGGATTCTGTTGCTTCTGCTCTGATTCCTGTTCTTGTCCTCTGATTGGCTGATTGGTGCACTGAGGACTGACTGAAGTGACTAACTGGTAAAAAACCATATGACCACTGGTAGGAAAATACATTATAAATATACTAGTTTTTAAACTTAGGTATGTGTAGTTGGGGACATAAGTTTGATTATATTAATTTTAGCAACAGTTAACCTTGGTGCATGTGAAATATTGCAGCATGAATATTTTGAGTACATTTTAATTTAGGTAGATTTGGATAATGATTCAATTTAAAATAACGACTGATTTTCACAAACTTTTTTGAAAAAGGGCCTTGAGTAGAGAATGTCTCCTATCAGAGGAAACGGATTGCTGTGATAGGCAGCTTACAAAAACAAAGAGATGTAAATGTCTAGTATGTAAAGAGAGAACTTCTCTTTACAAATTCTTTGGTGTTTTCTATGAGGTAAGAAAAACACTAAAATCTTGAGAAAACAAAACTAGTATTTGGGATATTATGGAATCACTCAGGCAGGAAAACGAGCAAAGTTTAGGTGAGAAATAAATCTCTTTCTGACAACTAGGGTCTTTATTCAAATGTGTAGAAAGGGAGGAACTGGGAGACGACTGCAGATGTAACTGTTTGGAGAGTGACTTTCATCTCTTTCTCTTTTTTTGAATAGGTCTCCCATCCTACCCAAGTCATTTCAAACTGGTTAGAGGTTTAGAAGGAGAGGACACACCTTCAATGCATATATTAAAATTAGGACTACGCCTCTAAATAAAAGTCTCCACTTCACAGCAGGAAGCCGAATTGCTTAGTTTTGCGGCCTCACAGGCAGGCAGGTCCCAAAGACACCTTTGTTTTTCTCCTATTTTTGCATTTTGTTCATCTTTCAACTTTTCTCAGGTAATTAATGTCTGTTTTATGATTTGGACGTCTTGATGATTTGGGTGGTGCTGATCTGTTTTCTCTATGCATTGAATTGTCTGAATAAAACTCGATATGTCTGAAGTTGAAGTTGGTTCTCTCTGTGGTTTCCACTGTGTACATGCAGAGCTCTGGATTTGGGAGACTAGAGGAAAACAACGAGCAAACTGAATAATTCATTGAGTCAATTACTAGCCGAAAACTTATTCTTATTTATTATAATTCAACAAAAAATCAAATTATAAATCAAGTAGAAAGTAAGCAAATAAAAATGAACTAAATCATCTAAATTCTAAGATTTAACTGAAAATAGAGAAATAGCAGGTACACCAGCAGTTTTGAGAGGCTTGTGTCACAAACTCTATGTAAGAGGTTGAAGGTGTCCTCCATATCTCTGTCTGACTGTCCATCCCGGTGTCTCCTGTCTCGGATCTCCCTCTAATCATCCTCTTCCCGTTTTCCACCAGGACTCAGAGGAACTAACAGAAGATGAAAACAAACCTTCCACCTCGGCACAAACAAAAGCTGCTGTTGGTAAGATGACTGTCCAGATCACAACTGTTACCTCAAACCAAACGTCCCTCAGCTGCTCCAAATCCTGGTTTAGCCCCATTCAGTCTATGGATTCTATATGTCAGAGTTTGCCTTCCTGAACTTTATTTTGACTCCAAACCATCAAATCAAGTCAAATGTTATTTGCATAACACATTTCAGCTGCAAGGCATTTTCCTCCGAGTCGAAGTTCTGCTCTTTAAATCGGCAGGAAAAAAACCCTTTTCAAACAAAGGGGGGGGGGGAGAGGGAGAGGGGGAATCCTACTGGAAAGTCAAAAGTCTTTAGATGATGTAGGTTATAAAAATGTCGGATGCTTTTTCTTTAAAATACCCTGTAACCGACTCTGTATGTCATAAAGCTATATAGTAAATATTACTTATTGAAATGGATTCTTGAACTAAATGAATGAAACTAAATCCACAAATGGAGTCATGTTACTTAAAAACTGCCAACATTGAAGCTGTTGGCAGTTTTTATTTTTCATTTTTTAATTTGAAGCATGAACAATGAAAAATCAAAAACACATTAGGTTTTTTGTTTTTCACTTATTACATCAACATAAAAACTTGGATAACAAATTGATCTTTGGGCTCTTTTGGTTTAATAAACAAAAAATAAAGTCCGTTTTTTGTGTTTTCTTTTTTGTTTCAAACCAAAAAAACTGAACTGCCTAAATGTAAACAGACCTTAACATTTTCCTGTTTCCTTTCAGAGGATGGAGTCAGTCCAGGAGTGCAGCAGGCCTTCGCTTCCATTCTGGGGGAAACGGCAGCAGTGGCATCTTCAGAAGAGGAGGACAGCTTGAGTTATGTTGATGACAAGGATGATGGGGATTTCAATGTGGAGGAAGAAGAGGAGGCGAAGGGAGAGACCAAAGACAGGAAGAGGAGGCTGAGGCAAGGAGGCAAAAGAGGCCTGAAGAGCAAGTTGGAGGAGGAAGTGGAGGAGGAGGAGGACATGACGGTGGGAGACGTGTTCAAGCTGGAGATGGAGCTGAACCGAGAAAACAGAAGGTTGATGAAGGTAAGACGGAGAACAAAGATCAGCTTGCCTCCTGTTTTACCTGTTTACTCACTATGTCTGTCTAGGGGCGTCGTCATGGCAGCAAGCTGCCTCAGGCTCTCAGGGGGCTGATGGGAGAGGCCAACATCCGTTATGCTCGGGGGGAGAAAGAGGACGCCATGGCGATGTGCATGGAGATCATCAGACAATGTCAGCAGCTGTTCATTTAACTCCCTTCATACAAGAAGGTGATCTGACTCCTCACATGTCATATGTCCTTCAGCTCCTCTGGCCTATGAGCCGTTCTCCACTCTGGCCATGATCTACGAGGACAATGGAGATGTGGACAAGGCTCTGCAGTTCGGGCTCATCGCTGCCCACCTCAACCCCTCAGACTGTGAGGAGTGGATCCGACTGGCCGACATGTCTCTGGAGCAGGACAACGTCCGGCAGGCCATCATCTGCTACACCAAAGGTCATCACTTCCTGTCCCTCACCTTTACCACTGTCTGATTCTCCTTTACATTTGATGTTCCATTTAGTTCCACGTACTTGTTATAAAAATTCTGGTTACATCAAGTATGACCAAAAGAAATTTCACATTGTAGTTTAAAACCTTGAAATTACTCTATTTAAAAACTCCTTGTCTTTCTGAAACTCCACCTTCAGGTAGTCATCACAATATTGCACCTCTGTTAACCCTTTAGAGGTCTAACCAAGCACTTAAAACAAGTACATGTGTCTTACTGAAAAGTTACTTATAAGCTAGTTTTGCCTTCTCTCAAGAGTACTAAGATATTTGCATAAAAACTATACTAAAAATACTTGGTAACATTTTGTGTTTTTGCAGTGCTGTTTATAACTTATCAGAGGTAAGTAGGCGGCCAATTCTAATTGGTAACATGAATAATATCTAAACATCAGTGAAATCTGTCTGAAGCCTAATCACATTCTGGTCTAAGTCTTAAGTCGTGCTACGTAGGAGACAGGAATGTGTTTGCAGTCATAGTGACGCCTGATTGGCCTGTTTCCTGCAGCCATCAAGTATGATCCCACCAATGTCCGCTACCTGTGGGAACGTTCCGGCCTCCAGATGCGCCTGGGGGAACACAAGCAGTGCATGGACGGATACCGCAAGATCTTGTCTCTGCTGCCGCAGGAGGATGGGGAGCATTTCATGCAGTTATCCAAAGACATGGCTAAGTAATGGATTCTTTAGTACTGATTACACATGCATCCAGCCAGGTAGGCAGCATTTCATCTGCTTGTGTTGCAGGAGTTACTATGAGAGCAATGACCTGCCCTCAGCACTGAGTGTGATAGAGGAAGGTCTGGCCCGACACCCTGGCCTGGTCAGTGATGATTTCCTCAACATGGCAGCTGAGCTCTACATTTGCAACCGCCAGTACAAGACGACCCTGCAGGTTCAGAATATGTCTATTCAATGGAGTGTCAGAGTAAAGCGTGTTCTATATCTAAGGTGTGGGTATCTGCTCTAGGTTCTAGTTAAGTTTGCAGACATTGTGTTGATTCGAGCCGAGTCTCCATCAGAAAGCTCAGCTCTGTCTGTGAAGGACATGGAGACAGAGGAGCAGCAGAAGGAAGGACAAGAGGACACAGAGTCAAACACTGCAGAGGACAACGGTGAGTTCATTACCCAACCTCTTTGTTTGTGTTCAGTCAGTTTGCGTCTTTGTGGAAACAAAAATCTCATTGGCTCCTGCTTGGTAGTCTTCTTGCAGACTTTTGCTGTTAATTAAGATTGATAAGATATATATTATCTAATCTTAATTAACAGCAAAATTAATAAACTTTGCTCCTGCAGCTTTATAATTCTGCAATGTCCAAAGACAACAAGTTACACAATATTTTCATCAGTATTCTGATAGATTTTGTACATATTAGAGATGAAAGAAGTAATCGGATTAATCGTGATGAAATGATTATTGAAATACTCTAATCAACTAATTGTTAACTGTAGTATACAGACTCTTTATGTAATATTGCTCTTGGACAGGATCCTTGTCTCTGACATCACTGTCAGACAGTCCAGCTCCACTCCAACGTGTTGCTGGCTTTCCAGATCAAAATGTTACGTCGTTTGGGGGTAAAATTAAAGGAAACCACACAAGGATTATCTGACTTCAAGAAAAACTAATTTATTAAATTATACCAAAAAATAAAACTTGAAAAGGAATACCTGAAATGATAAACCAAATTAGATGAATCCAAAACCCATAAATAACCCAAAATAAATAAATGCAAAACAAACCTTACAAAACCCAACCATAAGATACAAACCAAACCAAATGGGCTTCTGAGGAAGGAGAGATAAGGTAACCGTAGCTTTAAAGATTCCCACCAGGAATCTTTAAAGCTACGGTTACCTTTTAAATCCCTCACAGTTTTATGGGTTAGAACATAGTCTTTTGCTAAGACAGCAACTTTAGCATCAGGTTTTGCTTTTTGTTCTTTAACATATGTGACAACTCAATCTGGAATAATGTTCTTGAACTGTTCCAACACCATTTTGAGTCACAAAGGGACCCAAAATTATCCACTTCTGCTGATAACCAGCAATAAAACTATGCATTTTGTTCTCTGACAAAATGATGACAGATGAAAAGACCAGATCTTTTCAGCCTTCCTGCAGTTCCTAAATTGTTGTCAATAATGTTCAGGAACCAGTTCATAAGCCTTCAAAACAGTTTCTTTAACAGATTTGTACACCTTTCTTTCAGCTGAAGTTAATGAAACTTAGACTTCTTGGGCCAGAACCCTGCAAGAAGAAAGGGCAGAGACCTACTGCAGCTGAAACTAAATATATGTATATAAATTATCTATTTTTATCATACCTAATGGACTGAGTTGATGTAAATCAACATGCTAGTGATGCCCCAGATGCTACTTAAGGTAACCTTAACATTTGGACTAATGCATACTGAATGCATTTAGTCCTCATTAAGCAGTACAACAATGATTCAGATCAGATCACAGTGCTGAGTTCCAACCCAGCATACTTTGATACGCCTCTTTTAAATTTCTTCAGAAACTTTCTGGTTTAACTTCTTTCTCCTCTCTTCTATGTTCTCTATCAAGTTCTTTATCTATGAAACAAAATGAAAGAAAAAAAAACTTTCACAGGTAAGAGGATTGGGAAGTATAAGTAGTATTTGTAATTATGTGCCTGATGTTCCTGCAGCTGAAATTCTGGATGTTCATGTTCCGGACAGTGTCCCAGTTGATCTCAGGACCAAGCTCATTGTCTGCCTCATACAGCTAAATGTTTTCACACCGTCTGAGGTAAACACAAGTCATCGCTTTGTATCAGTCCACAGCTTAGAAACCATGAGCCCATTTTAGTGCAGGTTGTTTGTTCTGCAGGGTTTAGTGTCGACCTTGATGGAGCAGAGTCCGGAGGAGATCGGGGACCTGTACCTAGACGTGGCTGAAGCTTACCTGGAGCAGGGACGCTACACGTCTGCTCTCCCTTTGCTATCGACCCTCGTCGTCTCTGAGAAGTACGACTTGGCTGTGGTCTGGCTGCGGCACGCAGGTGGGAGCTGAGTCACTGACAGACATTCTAAGTCTTTTCATCAGAAGGACCTGAAATGTCCTTCTGACATAGAAATAGACATAGGGTATAGATTTTTTTCATAATCCAGATCTGTATAGGCGAGGGCCAAAGTGATAAGAGTATAGTAAAAAAAATTGTGGTAGGTCTCTTTCCTGTTTCGGTGTCTAAATGTTCTGTTTCTCTCTCTCTCTCTCTTTTTTTTTTTTTTTTAATAGGCCGACCCAATAACAAATCATGTTAATAGATGGGCTGCACAGTGGCACAGTTGGTAGAGCTGTTAAGAGCTCTACCAACTCTTAACAGAGTTGGTAGAGCGGAGTTGGCTAGTTCAGCCAACTCCGTCACAAATTTGTCAATAATCCAGGGATCCACAGGCTCCAAACAGCAGAAATCCTGTTATCATAAATAAATCCAGGGTGAATCCTGCCGGATGTGTCCCCACAGGACAAGAGGCTCTCTGTGCTCAGACGTCTTGTCAAAAATTTGATCAATTGCATTGAGAGATCGGTTGACCAGATCCATAATTTGTAGATTTGGATGATGTGCAAAGAGAGACTCTAAGAATATAGAAAAAGACATTACAAAAACAAAGCAGGCAGGGAGGGAGCAGAGGAAAGTCAAAGTATCTCAAGTAAGGGGCTATTTATCAGAAGACCTAAAGATAATACTCAGGGTGGATCAGGGTTGTATTTATCACACCAGAGACAGAAAAATAGTGCAAAATGTGATTTGTATTGTACTTGGAATTTTTTTCTTACAATATATACAAGATAAACTTTCTTCAAATATAGGGTTCAATTTTCCATTAACCACAAATCTTTCCAAATAAAATGATGATAAATTCCTTCAAAAATGTCCATATGCTGGTAAAAATCCTGCACAAGTAATAATAGTCCAGTTCAGTTTAACCAATCACCAGTCAAGTAATCAAAAGACTGAATGAGTCTTTAGCAGGTCCAACGCGTATTGTGTCCTGTCCCCACAGGCTATTGTACCTTCTACCACATAGATCGAAACCCAGCAGTTGAACATCCAGGTTCCTTGGGCCGACAGGCTAGTAGTAGCTCATTTCCTCTTAATATTAGTCATTATTAATACCATAATCACTTCCTTCTTATAAGTAAATGGAATTAATGTAAATATGCATGACATGATTCACTTAACTGGTTATCTTAACTCAATACAATGACAATAATTCAAATAAAGTTCTCCTTATTTTCAGTAATATCAGAACTAAATGTTAAATATTTCACCATGTAGCTCTTCAAAAAATATTGAACAAATTAACTAAATGGTCATCAACAAAAACATAGCATCAGCCTTAATATACCATGCTAATGTTAGCATTAGCATGCTTCAAACAATGAGACAAACACTCACCAGTTAACTTATTCCAATTTTTAAGCCCAAGAAAACCCATTCTTCTGAAGATTTGAGGCATCTAGGTACTGCAAGATACATCATTAGGAACATAATAATCAAAAATGAAAAGCAGATGATTTAAAGCCCACCTGTAGTGTCCCACCCAAAACTTCCTCATCCACCATATTGCTCTTGGAAACCAAACAATTGGCCCCATCCTACTTTTAAAAATTCAAATCCCACAAAATCTTGCAGGATTTCATACTTAGTCTGGGAATGGTGGACAGAATTAAAAAATAAAAAGGGAGACTTAACCTCAATTATTAAAAATATCTGGGTTTCCTCCAAATAACCTTACTTTCTTCTTTCCTTCTTTGTTATTCTTCTTGTTATGCTTCTTTTCATTTTTCCTACTTTCTAATTTTCTCCTTCCTCCTTCCCTGCATCCTACTCCCATTCTTTCAATGTTATCTTCCTTCTTGCAAATTTGTAAAAGTCTGAAATCTTTATATAAAAATTAGTTGGAAACCTGTTCGGATGTAATGTCTTTGTTCACAGTGTTTTCTTTGCAGGAGGACATTTGCAGCATTGCTACTGACCATAAAATTGTGCAATTTGACATTGCACTAAAAAACCAAATCATATTTTATTCACATGTGATTTTATTTGCTTTTCTTAATTACAAAATTGTATTTTTTTTCTAACATTACTGGAATATTGAGTGCATTTGTAATGGAAGTGCAGCTCATGTGTTTTCAAGTGATGCCTCTGCTTGTGTCACAGAATGTCTTAAGGCTCTGGGCCACATGAAGGAGGCAGCAGAGAGCTACACCAAGGTGGTGGACATGGCGCCGCTGCACCTGGAGGCTCGGCTGTCTCTGGCCACGGTGCAGCAGCAGCTGGGCCGGATGGACTGTGCTCTGAAAGCGTTGGAGTCCATGTATGACAGCGACACGCTAGCCCAGGATTCGTCTGCTGCACAGAAGGTCAGGCTGTGTTCTTTGTGTCTTTTTTTATGTCTGCTGAATTAGGGATGTTTTTGTTGGGGGACCATCTAAGACAGTCTTTCTTTCACTGTGGTCCCTGGACCACTGGTGCTCCATTGATGTGGGCACCACTAGGTGCTCCCTAGTGGTCTGTAAGATACTGCATGAAAAGATCTGTTTATTTGCCGTGATGTGAACTCAAAGTGCGACACATACAGTTAGCTTACCAAAGGCTTTTGATTAAAAATAACAATGACTAATAACTGGCTTAAAACCAGATTACTCAAAAGAAAAACTTAAGATATCGGTGGAAAGAAAACATCACGAATACATACCTGATCACAGGAAGTCATACCTGCTGAGAGCATCGATTCATTCATGTTATTCATGAGCCATTGGTTTTGTTTGAATGCTGTAAACAGTAGGACTCCAGTGTCTGCAAGAGCAGGAAGGGCTGCAGGAGGAGTTGCTGGCACAAGTGATGGATCTTCCACTGCTGCCGTCGTACTTGAGATGCTCATGTTTCTGATGGAAGCCATTCGCAAGCAAAGTTATAAAAAACAAAGAACAGTTGTCACTATAGATAAAAAACACTAAACACTTTGCTTGCGTATAATGTTGTGCTTGCATATCAACAGCTATTGTTGTTTTTATTTCAATAAAAATTATTAAATTAACTTAATTAAATGCAATGGTGCAGAAGAGGAAATACAAACAAAATAACAAACAAATGTTATTTTGTTTGTATTTCCTTTTAACTCATGTAAAGCACTTTGAATTGCTTTGTTGCTGAAAATGTGCTTTATAAATAAATTACCTTAGCAAAAGAAGAAAAGGAATCTAATAATTTTGATCTAAAGTATATAAACTAGATAATATATATCAGCTCAGGGTTTTTTTTTTAAATTTTATTTCCGATAGAGTTCTAGTAATAGAAAATATTGAATTGTGTGTGTTGTAATGGTAGGAATTGAAGCTGCTGCTGCATCGCTCCACTCTGCTCAAGACTCAGGGTAAAATGGAGGATTATCTGGATGCTATGATCACCATGATCTCCATGCTTCTCAAGGTAACTCTTGTCTAAGCAAATCATCTATTAATCACATGATAAATTAGAAGGAATTTGATCATTTCTATTCTGATTTTTAAAGGGCATTTTGTTTACAGAGACATTACCTATTTTATTGATTGTTTCAGCTATCTGTGGTTCTGAGGTTGTGCTAGACTTTTTTGTTCATCAGTTTGACTGACAGGGTGAGATTATTTGGGCTCCTTGAACTTTTCAACCTTTTGCTGCTTTTCAGGCTTCAAACATAAAGATCTAAATTTTTTATCATTTTGTGAAGAACAAGTGGAACTAAATTCATTGGATACTTAAAACATTTTTTAATAAATAAAAAATTGCAAAGTGGGACGTGCGATATTATTCGGCCCCCTTGTGTTAATACCTTGTAGCGCCACCTTTTGCTGCGATTACAGCTGCAAGTCGCTTGGTTTTGTCTCATCAGTTTTACACATACAGAGACTGATTTTCTTGCCCATTATTCCTTTCAAATCCGCTGGAGCTCAGTGAGGTTGGATGGAGACGCTTGTGAACAGCAGTTTTCAGCTCTTTCCACAGATTCTGGATTGAATTCAGGTCTGGACTTTGACTTGGCCATTCTAATACCTGGATATGTTCATTTGTGAACCATTCCATTGTAGATTTTGCTTTATGTTTGGGATCATTGTCTTGTTGGAAGATAAATCTCTGTCTCAGTCTCAGGTCTATAAAGACTCCAGCAGGTTTTCTTCCAGAATGATTCTGTATTTGGCTCCGTCCATCTTCCCATCAATTTTAACCATCTTCCCCATCCCTGCTGAAGCAACGCAGGTCCAAACCATGTTGCTGCCACCACCATGTTTGACAGTGGGGATGGAGTGTTCATGGTGATGAGCTGTGTTGCTTTTACGCCAAACGTATCGTTTTGCATTGTGGCCAAAAAGTTTGATTTTGGTTTCATGTGACCAGAGCTCCTGCTTCCATGTTTGGTGTGTCCCCAGGTGGCTTGTGGCAAACTTTAATGCAGACTTTTTATGGATATTGAGAAATGGCTTTCTTCTGGCCACTCTTCCTTAAAGGCCAGATCTGTGCTGATTGTTGTCTTATGGACAGACTTTCCCACCTCAGCTGTTGGTCTCTGCAGTTCATCCACAGTGATCATGGGCCTCTTGGCTGCTTCTCTGATCAGTCTTCTCCTTGTTTGAGGTGTTCTTTACTCCTTCCATTTCAATATGATCACTTGCTCAATGCTCCTTGAGATGTTGAAAACTTGGGAAATCTTTTTGTATCCAAATTTCTCCACAACAGTATCTGGGACCTGCCTGCTGTGTCCGTGGTCTTCATAATGCTCTCTGCACTTTAAACACAACCCTGAGACCATTTATATGGTGACTTGATTCCACACAGGTAGATTCTATTTATCATCATCAGTCATTTAGGACAACATTGGATCATTCAGAGATTCTCACTGAACTTCTTGAGTGAGTTTGCTGCACTGACAGTAAAGGAGCCAGATAATATCACACGCCCCACTTTGCAGTTTTTAATTGTTTTAAAAAGTTTAAAATATCCAATAAATTTAGTTCCACCTTACGATTGTGTCCCACTTGTTGTTGTTCTTCACAAAATAATAAACATTTTAGATCTTTATGTTTGAAGCCTGAAAAACGGCAAAAGGTTGAAAAGTTCAAGGCGGCCAAATACTTTCGCAACGCAACTGTATTCAGTCAAATAACATTTTTATCAGTCATTTTTTTTCTGTTGCATTTAAATTTTATGTAGTTTAATTAATATTCAACAAGTAGAACAGACAATCCAGAACTCATCTCATATTAATCCATCAGATGGATGTATCTAACTTTTTCTTTGCAGTGATTAAAAGCCACTGAGTGACTAATAGAATGAATCAACACCACTGAAGTTATGAACTGTTCACCTGATGCGGTCTGAACGTGCATCATGGCAACGTTACAGTCTAATTAACTTTAACGAGGTTAACTGTCTACTCCACAATTTAAACAATAAACAGGTTAACACAACATGGTTTTGTCTTTAGATTTCTCTGTTCTGGATGTGCTGTAGGCTTGTAAAATGCAAAACTTCAGCCAAAGTTTGGAATGTGCCTTTTAACCATTCACTCTCCAAAGCATCTGGCCAATCAGCTGGATTGGCTCCCCGTCAGCAACAAGCTTTTACTTCAGTGTCCATGTCAGAGATGATATTCAGAAGAGATGTTTTTTATTGATTGATTGATTTACCTCCGCAATGTGCAAAGAATTGAAAGTGTCCCACGTATCCACCAATAGTCAAGGGTGTGAATTGTAACTTGTCAAAAAGAAGGACAAGCTTAAGTTTTTTCTGCCAATTTAAGAAAAATACCGATCAAATATGGAAAATATTTACTGTATTTGACCATATTTACCCTGCAACCCCTTGTGTGGCATTTATTTCCATTTTTATTTATTGATTTTGGTTGCTGTTTTATTTTGAATATTTAAAATGACTTCCAGTTCCAGTGCTGTGTTCTTTACAAACACTTGATTAGTCTTTGACAGGGTAAACTTGTTTTATTGTGCCATTATTAATATATTGCCTAAAAATAGTCTCAAAACATTATAGGTTACTGTAATAATTACTGGGATCATTTATTCTCCAGTAAAATTGACTGTGGCAGGAGAAATAATCCTCTCACTCCCTGCATTTGAAGCATGTCAAATAACATGTGATGGTCTGTTTCCAGGTTGCTATGCAACGGGCCAAGGTGTGTGTTCGTTCTGTAAGTCTAGCAGGACAGAACCACCTGAGACTTGTGAAGATCAGAGACATACTGCCAGAAATCGCCGACCATGAAAGTGCCTATCTGGACAACATGTGTATGTAACGTATCAAACATAGACAGATAAACTGGAATCAGTTGAATTTTCCACATTTTTCCCAGATCCTTAGGCAGTTTGTTCTAAAACACCATCTTATCTAATCTTTGTGCTCAGGTAAAACCAACGTTCTGTCCAAAGAGGACTGGTGGCAGCTGCTGCTGAGCTGCCTGCTGGGGCTGTGTGAGCTGCAGCGTTATGAGGAGGTGGATCTCCTGGTGGAGTCGGCCATGGAGTTTTACTCCTTCTATGACAACAAGCCCCGGAGGAAGGAGCTGGAGTTCTTTGGCCTCTCTGCCACCGTCCTTAACCAGAACTACTATAAGGCTTACAACTACATCAGGTAGAGATGGAGAAATAGAAGCAGAATCGTTTATACTCTGGCATAAAGGGTTTATTGATTTTTGTTTTTCTTCATCAGATTAATGCTTATAGAAAACGTAGATCTACCTCAGTTTTGGAACATTTTTCATCAGGTATCTTTCCTTATCTCTGTTTTCACATATTGCCAGGTATATGTTGCAGTGTATTACCTGATTGTTTCTTTCTCATTAGCTGACAATATCATCCCAGCACCAGCGCCACCACCGCTTCTGTCTACGGCTGCTGTTAAAGCACCCTGACAACCATGCACTGTGTGTTCTCTGTGGACACAACGCCATGGTGTCTGGAAGCTTCAAGCATGCTCTAGGTAGGCCAGGCTGCGATACAGCAGCATTGTTTAGGAGTTGGTAGATTTTCAAATGGTGCTACCTTATTTCATGAATAGCTACGTCTTGAGGTGGAAATGGGAGTAAATAAGAGGCCCCTGTGTTTTATTCCCTCCTATTAACACAATGCAGCATGACGTCATGTCCACAAGATCCCACCTCCTCCAAATCTGGGAGGCAAAAGGATCTCACCGACGTTTATTACCATTGGCTTTAGCTGTTGAGTTGTCAACATAACATACTAAATCTTAAATGCACTGATGTATAAAAGAAAAAGGGACACAGTGCTTTGCTGCTGATTGCCAACTCTGACAAGTAGATAACAAGGTAACATGTAGATGTTGGTGTGTTTCTGTTCAGTTAAACAGATCATCAGTAGAGCAGGTGTTTAAATGAATCAACCCTAATCAGCTTAGCCATGGCTACGTTACTGCAGTGGTAGCTAATCTACAGCAATCACTCAATCGCAAAATAAACATCAAGCCTGAAAACATGAAAGTGTAACAGACTGAATATTCTGTTTGTGTGTTTTTTGGTGTTGAATCCTGATACATTGGTTTCGTTGTCAGTGGCTCTGGTAAATTTGTGTCTGCATACAGACTCTTTGCAGACACAAAGCGAGAAGAAAGGAGTAGTTTTGAGTTATTGTTCCATGTATTTTTCTGCATTAGTTTCCCCTTGCTGTGGAACTAAATTAATAACACATAAATCTTCAGGTTTCATTTTGTTAACAGGATTGTTCTACCATAGTACAGTGGTTATGGATGGCAAGCAAAAGGATTTTTCTCCTGCAGCATTGTGCACATGTGCAAAATGTCCAGATGTAAATAACATGCTACGTGTCTATAACATATATTAGCCGTGTTGGTAAGAATGAAATGGTATCTGAAACATTAGACTCATTAATCCTGCTAGGCTATTGATAAACGTATCAGTAAATGTGATCCTGTAATTATTGCATTTTAAGCTACAACCTTAAGCTTAAGCCTTTAAGCTTAACCTCAGACTGGAACAGTGCATAACATCATGTTGAGCATCTACAAGTTCTACTTGGACAAAACTTCTATTTTATCCCAACCGATTTCTTGTCTGAGTTCCTGTAAGGACTTGGGGAAGGTGAATCCATCTCTGTGATGGATTCACAGATATTTTCATAATCTGGATATAATTAAAAGTTGTAAGCATCAATCGGTTTTGACCGAAAACATTCCTGTACTAGAAAGCTTAACATAAAGAGTGGCTTTATTTTTCGACACCGAGGTCCGAGCATCAGTCAAAATGTAACAAAAGAAACGCTTCCCTGGAAGAGCAGTCAGGTTATGTACTGGCCCAGTTAAGGTTCAGAAGAAAATCTGATGAAAAATCTTTGTCACTTGAAGACTGTGGGCAACTTATGTCCACACAGTCTGAGAGATTTGCAGAACTTTGACATTGTTGTTTACTCTCTACACTGAACTTCACTCAGACACTGAGTGAGAAGAAAAGCAGACAAAAAAGTAGACAATATGAACAGAAATTAACTTCCTCAGTACAAATACAAAAAACCTCTTTCCTATGTTACAAAATTCAACATTTTACAAGTTTTAATCTTTTAGTTGTTTTTATTGGTATAAAAACAACTAAAAGATTAAAAGTTTTTAGTTGTTTTTATTGGTATAAAAACAACTAAAAACAACTAAAAACAACTAGTTGTTTTTATTGGTATAAAAACAACTAAGGTGGGTAGTAATAAAAACTACCCATCTATATTTGTGGTATATCTGGGTAAGCATTATATATTTGATCATGAAGCGGCTTGTACCATGTTGAATTAAATGTAAAAAATATACTTCTTTTAAAAAAATTCAAGATTAACATTTGAATTAGCTCTTGTAACAAACAGAATTCCTAATCAACATCCAATGCACAATACAGACAAGCTCAATGGGAAAATATTTGGATTTTGATCAGTGCAGACTTGACTTTGACATGGACCTAAAGAAAAATTGTTCTATAGATGTCTCTGGCTCCTGTTTTGTTAATTTATCTAATGGATTTGTTATTTAAACACAATACATATCTTGTTGAATTTGAAACATGCTTTTAAATTAATTGTTGTCTCATTCTTTTGACCCAGAAACCTGACATTTTAGCAGGTGCATGTAGACGGTATATTTCGGTCAAAATGCAAATGAAGTTCCTCCATTGTAATATGCTGAAAGTGTTTCATACATTTGTGTTTTTCAGGTCAGTATGTTCAGGCTTTAAAGACCCACCCAGAAAACCCCCTGCACAGCCTTTATGTGGGTCTCACTTTTTTCCACATGGCATCCCAGAAGTATGTAGCCAAACGTCATGCTTTAGTCCTGCAGGTACATGTTGTTCCATTTCATCTGGCTCTGGTTGTTTCCCTTACTTTTCCTGCAGCTGATTGGGGTTTTTAGAATTTTGTCTTGGTGTTTTTAGGGATTTTCCTTCTTGTGGCGATACGTGGAGCTGCGTGGAGAGTGTCAGGAGACCATGTACAATCTGGGCCGAGCGCTGCACCAGATGGGCCTCACACATTTGGCCATACATTATTACCAAAAGGCGTTGTCACTACCTGCATGGACACTGGATGTAGGTGAACTACACAGCTTACGACAATAAAGTCAAAATAATACGAGAAAGTCATAGTACGAGAATAGCCATAAAATGATAACCATATTCTGGTAATATTGCAACTTTATTCTAGTAGTATTATGACTTTATTCTTGTAATAATTGCCATTTTAAGACACAAATAAAGTCATAATATTGCGAGAAAAAAGTCAAATGAGAATAAAGTTGTGTTATGAGAATACAGTCATTACAATAATTCTAATAATATTAAAACTATTTAATATTGACTTTATCCTCAATATTACAACTTTATTCTCATAATACAACTTTATTCTTTCATTGTTACAAGTTTATTCTCTTTAGTTTATTCTTGTAATTTTATGACGTTCTTGAAATAAAATTTTTTTCTTAGTATGACTCTAGTCCAGGGGTGCCCAATACGTCGATCGATCGCAGAAATGTTTTAGGTAGCGCTACGTGTGGCGGAATTATGGTACTGCAAATTTGGCAACAGGTGTGATTAAGTGACAGAGAGAGAGTAAAAAGGTACGATTGGTTTTGAGTTGATCGTATTTTCGGGTTGTTTTACCTTTGTTTACCTTTGCTGTGGCTCATTACAGCCACTCTAGTTTCTGAACGTTCAATAAATGACAAACTTGGACTAATTACCTCGTTCTTTGTGACTATATGTCACAACAAACATCAAATAGGACAAATATATTTCGTTAAGTTTTAACAAATTCTACCGAGATAATTAGTGAATGTGAATGTGAATTTATTATATCCCAACTTCAGAAGATTTTCATTTATCTTTACTGGGCTCTTTGGTTCCTCTTATCAGTCTGTAGTTTCTCATACTGAGGTCATCAAATTTCAGATCCACCATGACTGACTGACACCTGCTGGTTTGCAACCAGCTACTTACTGAGAAACCAGTAGCTGCTCCCAGTGTCAGAATCTCACTGAGGAAGAAACTGGATTAGGTTTTCTGTCACTTTATTATTTCTGCTATAACTGATGGTATATTTGCATATAAAATAAGTCAATAGAGTTTAATTTGCCATTTTTATGTCTTTGTGTCATGAGGTAGATCTCAGGCGGCTGGTGAGAGAAAAAGTAGATCTTGGTCTCAAAAA